>VXBL01008568.1:6185573-6213378 GCA_013400195.1 Aramus guarauna
TTTAGGGTTGCAGAAAAAAAAAAACCCCAAACAAGTGGGATGTTGCATCTTCTTGCCCAGAAGAGGCTGAGATGGGTAATTGATTCTGAAAGCAGTTTGCACAGTTGGGGACTCGCTCGCTGAAGCTGTTGCGTTGCACTGGGGAGCTTTGCCGTTTCGGTGCTCCGGCGGAGCAGCTGTTGTACCCGGCATCGCTTCCAGCTCCTCACGAGCCGTGGAGGTTCCCGTGTCCTCAGACTGTTCATCAGGAATGCTTTGAACTCGAATTTGACCCCTTTATTCAGCGGGAGGCCAAGGGTGGGTGCGGGGCTGGCGGGTGAGGAGGCCTTTCTGCGCCTGGGTTGGCACGTCGGGGTTAGTGCTTTCGCTTTGAAACACCATCTCAGAGTCGTCAAGCCCAGTGCGTAAAAACCTTGTGCCGCATCGCCGCGCGGCGAGAGGAGATCGTCTCTGAGGGCCCGAGCAGGGAAAAAGCCTTTTCCACCCCTCCCAGGCTGAAATATTTTGGAGTACCTGGAATAAGTGAAGTGTTCAGGAAAAAAACACTCGCAGGACCTTTTTGTAGATCTGAAATGTGATCCTCCTTTAAACTTATCAAGGATAGAAATTGTAGGGGTTTAGGTTGTTTTTTTTTTTCCTGCCTTGTCACGCTTGTGGCTTTCCTACATTGATCTTTACGAAGTTGCCCTTCTCCGGTTTGATCTCTGCCAAGTGCTCAGAGGGGAAAGGATGTTGTTCTGCCCTGCGAGAGGCTGCAGTAAAACCACTCCGCGCTTTTCACTGCCATACTGAATAAGGCCGAGGAAATAAAGCAGCCTGTGTCCCTTCCTCGTGTCAGGACTCTCTTTCAAACTGCAGACAGTTGTCCAAAAACCTTCTTAGACGGGGCTTCCGACCGCCTCTGCGTGACTCTCAGACCGCTCCTTGGAGAGGAAGCTCCTGATGACACAAACCTCTCCTTCCCCAGTTCAAGCTTTCATTTTCCCGTGCTGCTCAAAATTCCCACGGACAACCGATTTTTCCCTGTTTATTCTGCCAGGTGCTCCGACAGATCTGCGAAGGCAGGTGTCTTCTCTTCTGTACGCTACACGGAGCACGGTCTTTCAGTCCTTCGTCTAGATCTAGGCTGGGGTCCTACAGCTCAGGCGAGACTTCCGTGAGTGGGAGCTAAACCAGAGGAAACCGCGTTGAAGGGCACAAGACAGATCACTGGGCACTATCTGAGATGGTAAAAAGATAACCTGCCCCGGTCTTACCCATCTCAGTTTACCTCTGCCTCCTCGCCTGCTGTTGATGCCAGTCTGCAGCTTTCCAACCGCAAACTGAACACTTCCCCATAGCGCTGGCTCCTCTTCACAAGGGGTTGTTGCTTTGCTCTTTGTCGTCTTCTCCGGCCAAGGCTCTTCCTTCTTGTTACTTAAAGTTAACAGAGGCAGAAATGCAGATGTGAGGCACGATTCACACCTTGGACGTGTTGGTTGTGGAACAGTAAGCGACACGGGAAGGCTCTGACGGATGGGGGGCGGATGGAGCAGGAGCTGGTGGGGCTGGAGGAGAGGGAGGGCAAGATCAGCAAGAGGAGGAATCCCAGACCTCTGTCCGTGCACGGAGACCTGAGGAGGAGGGAGGAAGCCGGGAATGGAAACAAAGAGCAGGGCTGGAGGGGAGAGTGATGGGAATGGCTGGGAGAGAGCAGGGGAAGGGCTGTGCAGAGCTGCCGTGGTGGGGAAGGGACATGGGGCTGCCCGGAGCAGCGGGAAACTCTGTCATGGGACTCTGCTGGGCTTTCAGCTGGAAAAGAAATGGTTTTGTGTTCAAAGCCACAGTGCAGGGGGGCTGTATGTGAGCAAGCAAGCAGGCACTGCCCTAGAAATGGACCCGGTTTGGGGTGAGTCCCTGCCGAGGGGGCAACGTCCGTGTGTAGTGTTTTGGGGTCCCACCGGACAGCGAGCGCCGGGGCAGCTCCGCGGGGGAAACCACCAGATCACTGAGCAAGCCAGAAGCCATCCAGGGTACTAAAACGCGGCAAGAATGACTCAAAAATCCTGCAGAGTGGAGAAAGCGGTGGTTACCCAAACAGCTGAAGAAGGTGGGTGGGAAGAAGAGAAATCGTGGCTGAGGAAACCCAGGCGAACGCCCCGCTGAACGACAGGATGCTCCGAAAAACGGCTCCGCCAGCGACTCGCAGCGAGTGGCTGGAGCGCACCCGGGCGAAGCGGGGCGCGGGCGATGGCTGCCCAGCCGACATCTGTGTTCGGTGACAGTAGCACGGCCTGACAAGTTCATCGCAGCTCGGCACGGGGCAGCAGGTGGGAGAGGCAGCGTGCGCAGCCACCTGCTCGGCCGCCTGCGGACCCGTCCCCCGGGGCGGCCGCCGATGCTCTGCCGCATCCCGGCCCCAGGGGAGGGGAGGCCGGGGTGATGCCCCCAGGTAGGGCGAGGGCTTGGCACCCGCTGCCGGGGTTTACGTCGGAGGGGGGCTCTTAAAGTAGCTGTGGAAGGGTCGTGCTTTTGCCTTTTATAGGTTTCGCTGGGTTAGAGAGCAATACTTTTTTTTTTTCTTTTTTTCTTCATTACAAAAATAAAATATATATATATATTTAAAGATAACTTTTGTGTCAGGAATTTAGCAATGTGTCATGGAAGGTTCAACCATGTATGAAAATAGATGAGGGGGAAAAAAAAAAAAAAAATCAAGCGGCCAAGCCAAATCCTACACCTGTAACTCTTCCTGAACCCGCCAGGCAGTGGGAGAGCTCAGCTGCTCCCAGCACTTGGCTTGTGCTAACCGAATGTCATTATTCTACAACAGGGCTTGATCTGAATTGGCATCGTGCTTGCCGGGGAGTCGATGGGCTGCGAGCGACCGAAGGCAGCCGAGGATCCAGCCTCCCGCGCCCGGGCTAAGTAAGTACTGGTGCGGCAGTCAGCTCTGGTTTAGAGGCCAAAGTCAATTCAGAATAACACCAATAAACTGGGGCCGTTCACTTCCGATCGGCCCTGCCGTAACTCAGGGAGAGCCGACAGGGAATTTTTTTTCTCCTCTCTCTTCGTAAGTGCCAGCTAGGAACCAGAGGGACTGCCTGGTTTGGGGGAGCACAAGGAACTCGCTGTGTCCTGACGTTTGCTGTACAAGTCTGTTTTCTGAGCTCTTCGAGAATTACTCGTACGCTGGGACAGAGCATTCATAGAGCTGTTCTGATTTACTGAAAATCTGGCTCCCGGGTACCGTTTAACAATCCTGTTGGCTGCCAAATGCTTCAGTGCACGTTTCTGGTTTGAGTTTTTCATCTTCATAACTGCATGCATTTAGTTTTCCTGATTGCGTGTACAAATGCTTGTCTAGACTGACAGCCGTACGTGGGGAGCCGGGAAAGGCAGCGGGATTGCAGATCTGGCTGAGAGGTCGGCCTGAGCTGTTCGGTTTTGGCCGGCTAGGCTTGCACCTACCCCCCCCCCCCCCCCCCCCCCCCCCCCTGCGGCGCTCTNNCCCCCCCCGCGGGCTTTGTGTGCGGTGCTGAAGATGATCCCTTCGGTCTGCGCCGCTTACGGATGCAGTGATAGAAACACGGATCTGAATGCAAAGAGAGCGGTTCTATAGCTGCATTAAAATAGCAGGCTTGCTTCTGGGGCCACAAGGCAGAGTACCCACTAATGTGGCGGAAAAGAGGAGTAGCTGGAAATGTTGCTTCGTGCAACAGCCAAGCTCCCCGTCGCTGGTTTTGGTGCCAGGTACGGCGTGACGGAGCTGGTTTCGCAGGAGTCGCTGCTGCGGGGAGCTGAAGGTGGTCCAGCACCTTTCCCGGGGGGACACGGCGTCTCTGGGAAGCCTGTCCGTCCTCCTGTCCGTCCGAGCCGTCAGTCTTAAACCCGTCTTAAAAAGAGATGCAAGACTCGCCCCTTCGGCCGAGCTTTCCCAGCTGATGGAGCACAGCACTCGAGTTCTCTAATTAAAACCGCGTCGCCAGATTTCGAGGAATCTCAGTGTTAGAGGTTTTTTTGGTACCTACCTCTGGTGTTTTAAGGTGTCCGCTTAGAACAACAGAAAGATATAAATGGATGCTTAAAAAAATCAGCCTCAGGTATTCAGAGATTTGCTTTTAATTATGAAGAGTAAATTAAAATACAATCGTTCCATGGCAAGTTCATCTTAATTCAGTGTCTAATAACACAGGTATTACGTTTCCTCTGAATAAAGCCTTATCCGAGCTAAGAGATGTCATTTAAAAAGTAATCCAGTCTTGAATGAAACATTCTTCATGTTGGTGAATCGATTTGAAATTTAAGTGCCTAATTGCAATCATAGTACAAACGGATCTCTTGCTCCTGTGTTTTGGGATTTTTTTTTTTGGCCTGAATTTGTATAATTTTAGCTTCTAGCCTTTGGAACCGGTGGCACGCTTGTTCGCTCGATGCTGCCGTTTCGGAGTCCTGCATAGGAGACCCAGGTTTGCTTCACCTCCTGGTTTTCCCTTTGTTCAACTTAGAAGTGCTCCTGTCCTCTACTTCCAGAGGGGTTTCTCCCGCTGGAAATGTGCTTTGCTGGAGCCCAAGGCAGCGTCCTGGAGCAGAGGATGCTCTCATGAATCAGGGTGATGCTTCCCCCCATCTTACATATTCCGGTACCTTCGGTTTCTGCGCTGAGGCTCTTCTTTTAGTGGTTGAATTAATCTTCCCAGCATCGACACAAAATTAGCAACAGTCTGTTACCAGTACGGCTTGAATTTGTTTCCCCGGGAAATAACACAAGCGACCTTATTCTTATTTTCTCTTAGGGGATGGTGCATAACCACATCACGTCCCACAAACTATTGCGGGACGAACTGGAGAGCTGAGACTCCCAGCGTGGAGCTCTGAAAGCATGGAGGAGTCCATTTGGCAATGTGGGATAACGACTGTAGTTAGATCTTGATTATGCTAAAGCGGCCAGGAGTGCAATAATGAAAATAGGGATATTTGCTTTCTCCTGAGTTTCGGAATTAACAACCCATTCTGCCAAGCAGGGCGACTTCACGTGTCAAGGATCTCGGATGCTTCAGACGGGGAAAGTCTCCAGAATATTCATCTCTCTTATTCTCGAGTCGCAGGATTAGTCTGAAACCAATTAAAATAAATTTTAATTCTTGCGCTCGCTTTGCTTGCAAATCCCGTGAGCTCACGCGCGCGTGCGGCACCGCCAGGATAAAGCCCGTGTTCGCATCTATTCTGCTCGTCGCCCACCGGCACGGCGCCGGGGCAAGTGGGTGCCAGAAGAAGATACCTGGGGGGGCCCCAGGAACCAGGCGTGGATGCGGCATCCCCCCCCAGCCCAGCAGCCGGGGAGCTCCCCCCCAAATAACGCGTGTGCCGCCGCTCGGTCAAAGGGGCTCTTGTCCTGCCCGGCCAAAATTTATGGGTGTGAGGGCTGATAATTGATAGCTCTGAAAGACGCATTGTAGGCTGTTCTGTGGCTGGGAAAGGAGGCGTGTTAATGGGGCATTGTGCGGAGCGCCGTGATCCTTGGACGCTTTGTCGCTCGTGAAAAGTTAGCAAGGAGAAGCCTTGTTCCTCCGGCGCTGCCGCCCTCTGATTTACGGCCGCTGCCCTTCGCCGCGGAAGTGCCGCGACACCCCCCAGTAAATAGGGATGCACGGACGATTTTCTCTCCCTCCTTTTCCTCCTCTTATCTGCTTTTCCCAAATATGTAAACTCTGAGAAAGCTTTATTCTTTTTTCAATGCTCATTCAATTGTCTCCAGACTGTATCTTTTGGTAAATTTATTGCTGGCTATTTAAAAAAAAAAACAAAACAAAACACAAACCACCAACAAAAAAAACCCCCAAAACCAACTCAAATGCATTTTGCATATTAACACGTAACTCTTGTTCCTGTCTGCTCAGTTTGGAAATGGTTGGATTGCTTTTATAAAGAAAAAAATGGCTAATAAAATTGGCCTCAGCACCGTTGCTTTGCAATTCTTATGAACAGTAAAGTGCTACTTACAGTCATTGATGTTAAAAGCTATTTCTAAATTATGGTGCCATTTATTATCTCTAGTGTCCAAAGTAAGTTTAAATGATGCTTATAATTCATGTTTTACCAAATTTCCTTTTCCCCCTGAGGATACCTCTGATTAACTTATGCACATTTAAGCGCTTTTTAAATTCTTCTTTTATTGCCATTATGCTCTGAAAATCTCAGCGATTCTCAAAAATGGGTAATAAACTTGAGATAAAATGCTGCAGTTTTAGATCAATGCTGACATATCACTGTGGTGATTTCTTCAGAGCTAAAGTGATAATGCTTCATATTTACAGAATATATACTAGGTTATTACTACAGTATTACCATTTTGTTCTAAGATGAAATGAGTAATTTACCAATTTATTAAACAGTTACATTTAAGTATTGCTTAGGACATTACCACACCAATCTGTTTACTTAGCTTGAAGAGTTACCATTAAGAAACCCTGTTTATTTAGGTAAAATTTGTAATGATCGTGCCCTCCATTAAGAAACTTATTTTTCTGCAAGCCTAATTGCCTGGAAATGAGTTTCTCCTTATTTACTATGGTGCATTCTGCTAAGCCAGCTAAAACCGTCACCCTTGCAAGAAGTGCTGGAGAAATTAATAATACATATATGGAACAGTTTTAATTAGTATAATACCAAATGTTAATAAAAGATTTATGATCCAGTTAAAAGTTCTAGCGATCACAACAGGAAAAGGTCTGAAATGTGGCGGCAGTGATCCGTTAAAAATAAACCAAAAATGCTGCCAAACTCTCCAAATTGAGGAGAGAGGAGATTTTTTTTTTTTTTTTTAAATGTATTTAATTTTTTTTTCCCTCCACTGCTCCTGTCCTTACGTGAGCGCCGGCTCCGTGACCTGTGAGGTCAGGAGTAACTCCAGAATGGCGGAAGGATAGCCGTGGGGGGTTATCCTGGTATGGTGGGACGGGATGGAGAAGCCCATCGCATTTAATTCAGTTGGTGCCCCTGAGGATGTGAGCTCCTGCCTGGGAGACGCGGACCACAGCTGGCCCAAGACAGGTCTACAGGAGCTTCAGCACTGTGGGACTCAACCTTTTAGCCCAGCTCTTGGAAAAAAGTCCGTGTTTGGGAGTAGCTCAGAAGGTCAACGGCGGGGGATGGAGACAGAATCAGCTTGGCTTCGGCCAAAGGTAGAAGTAAGAAGCAGTGGCTGAATTTCCAGAGGTTAGTCCCTCCAGAGCAGCACATCAAATGGTATCTCAGGTCACAAATATCTCAGGCTCACCTTGCAGCTCACCTTGCTCCTCGTGCAGCACGGGGACAGTCTCTGCTGTCTTTAATTAAAGGCTGAGCCCGTGAGTGACCAGAGGTGAAGATGGACGACGAGTCCCCGTGGCGTTGGACTGGTTGCTGCTGGTTGGGTGAGTGTTGGCAAGGGAAGGCACTGGTCATCATCCATCTCAGAGAGGGGTCTTCTGATGTTGGAAGGAGGGTTTTAAGTGAGCGATCCTCTGTAGCCGTGTGGGCAGGAGGTGTGCTGTGAGGGACACCGGTCACTGCCAAGACCTGCTCTGAGTGCCCTTAGATGAGATAAATTCAGATTCTGCTTTAAAATGCCTGGAACTTACCTGGCTGGGAGCCCTCACCGGGGTCTTTAAGACAAAGCCCTTAGGTGTGTCGGAAATGAGGTTTTTGAGCCATTTTCAGTGGCCTTAGAGAAGGCTGAACTGTAAGCTGCTTCCCGGTGCTGTTTCTTTAGACCAGTATCGCTCTGCATCTGTCTCGTTAGATCCCAGAGGGCAGATCATGAGTAAGAAAAAGCGCTAAATACTCCGGTCCACCCAGAGGTGTCATTGTTCTTGGAAGTCCTAGCAGAAGTCCATATTGCTTGCTTGGATTTGGGGGATTTTGGGGCAGGAACAAGCACTGTGGTTTTTCTTTTCTTCTCCGGTGCTGCCTGGATTTGGCTTCCAGCAGTACTGACAGGAGCGGGCTTCTCTCTTCCAGCATGGTTTGGTGATACTGAAAGCAAATGTCAGAAGCCAGTCTTGTCCCTCATCTCATGGAGGTGCTCAGACTCAGTTCGCACATGCTGGCTCTCGCTCCCCATGTTGGTTCAGCAGGAGCAAGACGACATGGCATTGCAGCGGGCACAGGTAACTGGGGAACGTATCCAAGGAGGAGTCAGAAGCATGGCTCCGACTCGGGGGTAGAAGGGCAGAGAGGAGCTGGGGATGAGCTTTCTCAGCAGGTTTGCTCCAGCCAAAAGCCTGCCACTGTAGGAGGAACATGTAGGATGTGTAGGATGAACGTCTTGCTGGCGGGACTGGCGTCTTTGCTGCA
Organism: Aramus guarauna; assembly: GCA_013400195.1. Classification (NCBI taxonomy): domain Eukaryota; kingdom Metazoa; phylum Chordata; class Aves; order Gruiformes; family Aramidae; genus Aramus; species Aramus guarauna. The sequence continues at coordinate 6,193,890 of VXBL01008568.1, forward strand.
TTGGGTGAGGCCAGTGCCCTAGAACAAATAATTGGTGGGAGAGTTTCTGTCCATAATAACAACGGATGTCCCACGCCTGTCACAACCTATAAATTTCGCAGCAGTGAACGGGCTGAGCTGTGTTCAATCGGGAGCACTTGTTCCCTTTTGCCAGGGTGCTGGGCTACACGCGGCTCGGGAAGGTGCTGGTTGCGGAGGCATGGAGGTAGCAAGAGCTGCGCGCTCCTCTTCCTCAGCTGTAAAACCCTTCCTTGCTCAGGGTGCAAAGCCCTTCACCTTGAAATTCGGGATGACGAAGTGGATGTACGCTCTGTGCTGGGCCTTGTTTTCCTTTTTAAAATTCCTCTTAGGGAGCTATCTGTGAAATATTTGAACCAGAGTCCCAAGGTGAGTCCCCGGGTGCTGGCTGCCCAGCGCCCTGCCCCGGGAGGTACCTGCTCTGCTCTGGAGAGCAAATGAATGTCAGAGATTTACTGAATTGTCTGGGAAATGCGGGGATTTTATTCATTCCTAAACTTGATAATGTGACTTTCCTTATTTGTTCTTTCCAAGGCCAGAAAAGGAAACACCATATTTATTCTTGCTAATGTAGCAATATTGATTAAGTCATAAAACACATATAAATACATATTGACTCATATTACATTAAAGTATCTATCACTTACTACTTGTTCCTCAATAATACTATAGTTATGTAAAAAAAAATGCATTAAAATTGGCATTACCTCAAGGAAAGTAGGACCTGCCATCATTATTAATATTAGGTTTTGGCAAATAAAAGCTTTAAAAAGGATGCAAGTGTTAAAAATGGAAAACCACCTCCCTTCTCCCCCAACGGTGACCGGATATTTCTGGCAGTCCAGTCATTCAGACACGGGTCCTGACCTCTGCTTATTTGGCCAAGGCTGTAGTTTTATGGGAAAACTTTGCCATGGGTGATGTCCTGACCCGCGGCACGAGACGATGGGTATCTCTTCAGCATCGGCACATCCCCTGCAGAGCTGGGGGGTGTCTCTGGCTGTGGCTGGGGGGGGAGCTCGGCTCTTAGCTGGGTGTCGGAGCAGGATGGGCTACTCACAACCTCCGTTAATGCTGGACGGTCCTCACGCTGCCAGGTGCCCACCTTCCAAAGTCTCTCAAATGCCGGGATTTTTGCAGGTTTGAAACGTTGTCCCAGATAAGCGCAGTCTGGTTGTGCGGTGCCCCAGCAGCCGGCGCTCACGACAGCATTCGTGCTGGTAGGGTGGCCGCTGGTTTGGGGTGCCCTGGGCGCTCGGTGCCTGTGTCCCAACAAACCTGGATCTGGCAGGTCTGCGGGTCAGGTGGGCACAGAGCAAGGATATCTCATATCCTCCGGATAAAGGTACTGGGTTTATAAGAAAACGAGCGTTTGGGGTGTCCTTCAAAGAATGGGCTCTAACTTCTGTCGTAATTTAAGCAGAAGAGGGACTTCAAGCCGGGCTGTTGGCATCCTAAGGACAGCGTCGCTTCTCTGTGTTTGCAGGGAGCAAAGCCTCACGTGGTTTCCACGTCTGGGAGGAGGGCGAGCAGCCACAGCCGTCACCCCTGGTAGGGGCAGACCCTCTCCTCAGTGAGGACCTGAGAACTTTGGTGCTTTCTGCTGCGGCTTTTTCCTCTTGGGCACCTTCTGGCTTGGTACGTCGGATGAAGTTGAGCTTTTTCCCCAAATGTAACCTGGGAGTGAAATGCATAAGGTGTCAGGACAAGGGGGACGTGCAGGTAGAAACCATCCAGCTGGTGGACAGAAGTGGGAAGGCAAACCTTGTTTCTAGGAGCGTAAATAGGGTGGGAATTGCAGGAAGGGTGCTTAGCTTCTTGCTGATGAAAATTAAGCACCTTTGGACTTCAGGGCTGGGCAAAGTGACCCTGCTCAACAAACCAGAATCGGCAAGAAATTGGGTGTAGCCAAAATGCTCCAAGAAGATTGAGCGTAGCCTAAACCTGCTCAGGAGCTTCTGTGGCTGCACAGGAGCAGGAGCTCGGGCAAGGCGCGGGGCGAGCGGGAGGTGTGCGGGACGGGCTGTGCTGCCTTGCTCCTTCGGTTGTGCAAAGACTGTGCAAGGCCTGGGATTGTGCTGCAGGTTGATTGTGCACAGATCTAAGGATTTCTTTTAGGTTTGAGAAACTTGGTCCTTATCAGGCTTTGGCCGCTGCTTCACACGACCTGGAAGACGGCATGTGTATGCGCTGCCTTTTTTACATACGGTACTAAATGAATAAAACCAGAAGAGGAATTTTTTTTTTAATATTCGAATATCTCTTTTGCTGAATGTGTTTAGCCTTTTCCGTGCAAAGAAAAAAATCCAGCAAAATACTGTCCACATGGCTATTTTATGCTTCTGCTTGTCTTTTCTTCTCTTTATAATTAACCTAATGTGATATCTGATCCCTGCTCTTTTTAGTGTTTGTGTGCCAGTCTGACAGCACTAGCGCTGTTATTTCTTAGATAAGCTAATCACTTCTTAATGACTGGACAAGGTATCTTTATTTAACTGCATAAAGAGATTTAACTTTTCCCGTTAAGATATGACCGCTGGTTTATGTTTTGTTAATGACATGTAACATTGGTGTAAGACTCAGGTGGTACACGTGTGTCCAAGCAGGCTTGGGCGGCTGGTTTTAGAGAGGCTGTGAAAAGGGCAGGGAGAGGAGGAACTTGTTCTCTATTAATCAGGATTTATTACGAAAGCCCGTTTGTGAGCCTGGGTAGCTGCTGCTGCTGCTGCTTCGCTGCCCAGTGCGTGGCCACGAGGCTGGTGCTGCAAAACCAGAGGGGGGGTTTAAGTCCCATCCCCTCCCTTGTGCTTACGGTTGAGCATGTCCAGAAGTGCTTCTTGGTAGGATTGCTTTAAATGCTTGCTGTAAGATTATTGCAAGGGCTTGGTTAGAAGATAAACACATAAAATGTGCAAGCATAAGGAGCACTGCTCGTTTAAATCCCCATGCGAGCAGTGCACATTGGGGGCCAGGTTTCCTCGCCAACCTGCTGTTTCCCCCTTTACTCTCGGAAGACGCAGCAGTAGCCGGAGGAGACGTGCAGGGCTCTGCCCCGCAGCGTGCAGCCTCCCGTGCTCACCCCGTTCGACCTGGAGCTGGCTGAGGCACCTTGCTGCGGGGGGCGGGGGGGGGCACAAGAAAGCCCAAACGGCACCAAACTGCCCGGTGCAAGGGGGGGAACTGTTGTCCGGGCCAGCACGGTGCTCGTGGGGAGCGGGTCTGTCCGCGCCAGGCTGGTGTAAGCTGGAGCCTCGGTGTGTGCCGTCGGTAGCAGGGCTGGGCAGGAGACAGCTGAGTTGAAAAGCTCGACCCCCTGTGCCCTGAGATAAAGGACCCAGACCCAGACCGGAGTGTTCACCCTGTCGTGCAAAAATGTACTTTCTGGACAAGGTTTTCTCCAGGTAAAAATGAAAGCGGAGAATGAGGTGAGAGAGACTAAATTGGAGGGTTTATCTGAGCTCTGAGAAGTTACTGGAGATCTGGCCAGGAACAAAACTCCCACCACCTCTGCGCTCAGAGGTCGGGATACATCCTGCTCTCGCTCCATGGGCCTGCAGACGTCAGGGGGAACCGGCATTTGACTTGGTTTTATTTATCAACGCTCTGTGCACGTGCGCTTTCAAGTTCTGGATGCAACCACAAGGTCACTGTGGTGCTTCGAGGCTTGCTTCCTCTAGCATCATGTGGAGCAAAGTTTTTTGGAAGGGTGCAGGAACACAAGATGCTTCCAGCCCCAAGCCCACGGCTGCCGGTGCCTTCCTGTGGCTGGGTCCTCTTCTGGGGCAGGAGGGCGAGTGCTCAGATGGAAAGCCGGGGCCTTTAAAGCAGCTGAAAATGTTCTGCCAAAACTGAAAGCAGCAAAAATCCTTCTCTTTCTTTTTTTTTTTTTTGAAAGTTTTGTCCCTAACGTTCATGAGTATCTTAAGGTGTTAGTTTGGCAGAGAATCTGTACTCCTGCCTGACAAGAAACGGGCCAGGCCAGTCCTTGGGGTTTTAATTTTACTGGCTGACTTTAACGTCAGTCTTATCAATGATATCTTTTCTTTCCCAGTAGCGTGTTCTAATAAGAAACTAAATCACGAAGACAAAAAGCTTCTGGCATCTCCATTTTCTTGGCTCCTACCTCCATCTATGGCACGTTTACAAGAAAACATTTATCGCTGGAGCACTTGCCTGCAATAAGGAAAGAGCTGATGGCAAACATCTTTTAAGCGGGGTCCTCCCTGCTCGGCCGGGCGGGCGCAGCGGGCTGGAGTGCCCTCTGCTGTGCTGCACAGCCCCGTCTCCCGGGGACCAAATCCGGACCAGCGCGAAAAATCATCCTCCCCGAGCTGTCTACCTCCGCGGCAGGCAAGGAGAAGCAGCCCGGTGAACCGCTTCGGAGGAGCGAGGGCTCGGCCGGCTGTACGTTTGCAAGTGGGTTGTGTAAGTATGGAGTAGGAATGTGTTTTCTTGGTAGGATTTGTAAGGGTTTCGCAGCCGGAACGGTGTGGATGGCGGAGTCGGCTGAGCGTGAGCGACTGAAAACGCAGCGTGTTTCAGAAATACAGACGTAGGTTGTGGCTGATCCCTACTGAGGGCGAAGGTACGCAGCAGCAAAGGGGAAAAAACCAGTTTGGTAGTGTTTTGTACCTTAAAGAGCTCTCCAAATCCTACATCACGGGGTATCTTACAGGGGTTTTATGCTGCACCATTGCAGCCCCGCCAGCTCTTGTCAAACCCATCCGAGTCCCCTTGACTGCCCGGGTGTCAGAAGTGTTAATACCCTCTTTTGCAGATTGGAGAATGGGGGTAGCAAGAGGTCAAGTGGCTTCATGAGGCCCCGGAGGATTTCACTGTCGGAGCTGAAAGCCGGAGCGTGGCGTGGCAGGGAGCGCTTTGTCCTGCGCTCGGGGCTTCAAAGGCCCGTCCCTTGTAAATCCTCACGCGCTTTGATCTCGCGCTTAAACTTGCGGCTAACTTTGTCCCTTGCAATTTTCCCTGCTGGTGCGGCAGGCGCTGACGGTTTCTGAAAGGGGTCGGCGGGCTCGGGGGTGGCTTCGCCCTCCCTCCCCGCGGGGGGGTCTCCGCCGAGGGAAACGCCGCCGGTCGGTCGTGGTGGGATTCAGCGCCCTCCCAAATCCCGCGGGGAAGCGCGCAGCAAGAGGCATCTCTGGGCAATTCTGGCATCAACTGCAATAGTAATAACAATTAGCAATTATGCAGAGTTATATGCCTTTGGTGCCTATTACAGGCATCAACGAGGAGTTCTGTTTCTGTTTTCTACTTGTAGCTTGGCCTGATGCTTGCATTTTAATAGCAGATGCTCTAAGATAATTAGAGCCGCTGCAGATAATGCCGGGGGTGATTTGCTGCCGCATGGGGTGCGGCGTGGCCAGTCGACCTTCCCGGCCCCCCAGTATGTGCCAAGGTCTTCGATGGTTGAGAGCCACGTGCCATGTAGCGTGTGTTTTGGAGAAGGAGGGGAAAGAATGGGAAACGGTTTCTGCTGCCCATAGCAGAGCTGTCCTGGGATCCATCCTCGGGCGATGGGATGGGGACGGGGTGGCGGGTACCACTCCGGAGCTGTGGGGGCCCACGGGGATGGGCGCTACCGTCTCCTTACCTCGTGTGCTCTCTGGAGTTGGAGCTGCTAGAAACAAACTTGGAAATGAGGGCTGGGAGGCTGTAAAGGCTCCCGCCAGGCTCCGCGGATCTGCAGCGCTCCCTCCTCGCCGGTGCCGGGGAGCGAACGCGCTTTTACCGAAGAGATGAAATGCAGATCTGCACTTCAATTCTCCTCCGTTCCTCCAATTCCCCTAGAAAAAAAAAAAATGGTTAATGTAATATTACATCAGATTGGACTCCGAGGAGCAGAAAGCCAATTTTGGGGGAATGTGAGCCAACCTACATTTAACTGGGATGCTGATATTTACTGTTGCAGTGATCCGGGCCTGTAGCATGGGTGAAGTCACTGGCTGGGGATTCAAAGTCCAATTAGGCAGTGTTAATAGAGGAGGCGGCAATGCTTCATTGAGAGAAATTACTAAAATTGTACTTTTAGGACAGTCAATTAGCTGTGTTTTGACAAAGCAACAAAAAGATGAAACTGAAGCCCTTGAAAAAAGAATGAGAGAATTCAGAGGGAACATGTCTGTTTGGGGAATCCTAATATTTTTTGTTGAAATCATTAAGTGAAATTAAATACTATTTTAAACCAAAGGGATAGAATATCTAATTAAGATAGAAAAAAAGGTTTAGGGAAGGGTATTGTTGAGGGGATTAGAGAAATGGTTTACAATTCATGTCGGCTGAGGCAGGGCCCCCTGAATATATTAGGTATATTAGTAACGGGGATGGGAAAAATCTCTCGACAAGCTGATCTGAAGTTTAGGAAGGGTTTCTTTAGGGTGACTCCAAGGCTCCCAGACTCCGGAGCGAAGTGTGGGAGCGAAGCCAGGGAAATCAGGGAGACTGAGGACAAGGCGCGTTTTTGGAGCCACGCCGGGGCTCCCGTGCTGCGGCACGGTGCTGGTGCGGGAGCCGCTCAGCGGCAGAGGGGGCTGCGGGGCTTGCACAGCCCTGGGACGGCCAAGCAGCAGGGGAAGGAGGGGCTGGGGAGTCCGGGGTAACCCAGGTGGTGGGCGCAGGGGAAGTCGGTGGGGTCGGGCAGGCAGCGGACCCCACGGGGTAGACCCTGTGTCCCTGGCAGCTGCGGGATGCTGCGGAGCTCATCCCCGAGCCCCGGCCGAGCTGCGGGCAGGGTCCCCCCGGCCGACGTGTGGTGGGGTGCTTGGGGGCCTTCGTTCGCTCTCCGTCGATCTGGGGGTATTTCTTCTAAGACCTACGTCTAGGGCTGGCCCGACCCTCAGCGAAGGGCAGGAGGTTTCGCCAGCAATTTCCCCGTAACTTGGGGTGATTTTCCCGTGTTTTGCATCCAGCGCTCCAGAGACTCCCACTCTTAACACACAGCTCCGGTAAAACTCGTCTGCCTTAAAGGCCTCTCCTGAAGAACTCCGTTTTTGACCGATATCATCATATTGTTTAATTCATTTGATATACAGAGACAGTTAGTGAAATATGCATGCTATATTATATTAAAGAGAAATGTAACCTTCAATTGGTATCTGATGTGCACTTTGCAATAACTGCTATTAGTTGTCTATAAAACTCCTAGACATCATTTGATTTTATTACCATTATATTATTTTACTTGGGAACATATAGAAGGAGTGGTGATTGCAGGTCTTCAAGTGCTTACTGGGAAATATTTAACACAGAATGTTTTATTTATTAGCATAAAGAGACACAATGGATTGTTGGTGATTAAAGTGATGATACTGCTGCCATACTTGTCAAAAATATAGACCTAATTCAATAGAAAGGCGACAGTCAGTCTCCATGTTGATCTATGCTGAAGCAAACTGCCTCTGAAAGCAGTACAAAGCCTGAATTGGCCTCTTAATTTTATGCTCTAGGGCATAGTATAAAAAAAGGGAATTCTTTCTAAGTGCCTGTAATTGCGTGTTACCAGAACCTAAAATATAAGCCAAATTTTTGAAATTATAAGTGTTAAGCTTTCCATTTCAATTCCTTCCCCTCCTCCTCCTCCTCAAAAAAAAATCATCAAAACAAAAGAGAGCTCTAAAATGCCTCGCTATCCCACATCATTAATAAAATATACAGCATACTTAGCCTTTAATTGCAAATGTACATTTTGAAAGAAAATACTTTTTAAAAAAAAAATAAATCGTTTTCCTTCTCCCCTGGCTGTCCAGCGCCGGAGCCGGGGACCTGCTCAGCCCAGCTGGACGTGCCCCCTTCCATTTCGAAGTGGCGTGTTTCAAACAGCAGCAACCTCCTGCGTGGTTTAGACCTGCTTGTACGGGCTGGAATATCGTTCCCCTCGCTTAGGTAAGGCTTTGAATTAGGTAAGTTGTGCGGGTCAGACAGGCCTCGCTAAGCCCCGTGTATCAACAAGAGGGGGGAAGCCCAGCATCCCCCCGGCTGGGTTTGGGGTCTGGCAGGGCAGGCTCTGCCCGGGCTGGCGATGCTCCTGGCAGGTCCCGGTGACGCCAGTGAGGTTTGTCAGCAAGTCCGAACCCTTCAGGTGGAACAGCTTTGCAGTTGGAGCCCAAAGTGGGAAGGGCTTGTGTCCTTCCTTTGCCCTGCGCTAAAATGGGATTCGCCTTGCACAGACAACACCGCAGCGTCTGCCTTGAAAAAAGTCAAATGTTCTCCCCTGCCCTTGCGCGGGTCTGTGTTTACAACTCCGCTCCGCTGAGAAGGCGGCAGGAAAAAAAAAAAGATAAGATTAACCATTTTGTACACTTGATGGCTTCATTGGACAGGCAATAAATCAATACAATTGAATTGGAGAAGATAGCGCTCAAATGCTATTATCCGTCTCTCTGTTATTGAGCTGGGATCCTCGGACTGACTTTCAGAGATCCCTCCACCTCCAGGATTCCCTTCCCCAGGAAACCTGTGGGATTCAACCTGCTCCAGGGCTTGCCAGAACCCACAGCCCTGCACTTCCCTACGGATTTCATCCTTTTTTGGGGTTTGTTAGCCAAAACCCATCCTTTTTGGCCTTGCTGTTACATGGTTAGGTTGTTAGAGTGCAAGCAGGAAATCATCGTAAATGGGAACGCTGCTGAAAGACGCTGTGCTCATGACGACAGCGGAGAAATCTGCCCGCAGAGCCAAGGGTGGCAATGCCGTGTGCCCCGGGGGAGGGTTTCCAGGGCTGGAAGCAGTGGCGTTGGAGAGCTAATCTGGGCCTCTGCCGATTTGCTTTTGCCTTCTAGCAGTGAGATCGCCAGCGAAGGTCTGGCTGCTGCAGACCCTGCAATCGTGGGCATTTATTTATTCATTCAGGGCTGCTTGGAGAGCACAGGGATTTTATCCGGAGGAATTTCCCGGTGGTCCCTGCCTGATTCAGGTGCCCGTATTTCCATAGCTTTTCAGGAAAGACGATGGCACTGCAAGGTTTGGTTTTTGTGGAAAAGTCATCTGTAAGAACTTAAGATACCCCAAAGGGCAGATTTAATGTTGATTAAATGGGTCTGACTCCAGCAAAGTTGCCGCTAAGTTATACCTTCGTAAATGAAAGGTAAATCGAGCCAAAACGCAAACACTGCAAGGACTGATGCTGATTTCAAGACTTCAAAAATGCTTTGTTAGCAAAATACTGTGTTTCTCTAATACAGGCTTTAATATTTTAAAGCCACCCTTACGTGGCGGCATAAAGGTTAAAAATTCTTTGTTTACAGGTGAAACCCCCGCTCCTCCCGCTTTCCTAGATCTTCTCCCAGCTCCAATAATTTGATAAATTTTCCCTTCGACATACGTAATTTCAGAGTGCCCTCTGGTGTACATACATCTCCAATGCATGGCCTTCGCTCACGCCTCTTCCCTCTGACGAATTCAACTTGCTTCTAACGCTTCGCATTTATCTATCCCTGTTGCTTCACGTTTCCAACAAGGGGCATCAGCCCCAAATGGGAGTCCCCAGCCTGGAAACGCACTGACACGGACTCAGCTTGCGTTCCCCGGGAGCTCCGTCACTTAACGAAGGGTTCTGCTGATCTGATGGCAAAATCAGAACGCGAAACCGTAATGAAAAGTCTCGTGTTGCCACCGATGAGGAAAAGCACCTGCAATGGGGGGGTCCTTAGCTGAGTTTGAGAAGCAGCTTGTGTGAGCAGCGACATTCCTCTCGGTGCGGTGCCACCGAAGATGGTGAGCCTCGCTGCAGAAACGCGGCTGCAGAACTGAGCTGCGCTTTGCAATGTATTAACAAGAAGTAAGTGAGCCAAAATAATCCTTGCTCTGTTTTCTGTGGATTTAACATACCTGGAGGGTGAGGTTCTTACACTCACTAATGACATTTCTGTCTGATCCTTTTTTTCATTACATGGAGTGACCTTTTTTTAATATCTATTAGTTTTCAGAGCATAAGTCTACAACAATGCGACGTCTTGTAAAACAAAACCACTGGAGCCTTTATTTATTTATCCCTGATTACGGGATAATAAATAAATAACCAGAGATTACGGGCCCTTCAGCAGTACGGGGAGGAACTGGCGCATGATGGGATGGTGCTGGGAGGACCAGTGGAGGTACGATGGCTCTGCAGGGACCTTGGGTGCTGGCAGCAGGGGACAATAAGGCATCAATCAGGTCTAACAAGTGGGTGCTGGGAACTCCTTTGCTCCCCTATGGCCAACATATAGGTTGTGGGTTTGCAGCTGACTGCAACCGCTTCCGTTTAGATCTGGTCTGATGCAACCTGCTGGTGGATGCCATGACGACTTAGAGCACAGAGCAACACCAGTGTGGACCTCGTGGACCTCGTGGAGCTCGTCCACCTGGTCTCCTGCTCAGCTCCAGCGCTGCTGTGTGCCACTTGCTCCGAGGGACGCCCGGGCACACGGGAGGTGTCCCTGCCACACGCCAGGCGTGTTTGCTAGAGGGGAACGTACAAGAGTGACGAACCATCCTGCAAGCGAGTGCAACACGGTGACAGCACGTGGGCGACACTAACTTTAGGAGTGCCAAGTGCTAATTGATCTGTCAACAGCTAGCTATTAAAGGCGTTGCTGGGACAGACCTTCCCACCTCAAAACTCTGCTGGGAAGGAAGCTGAAGGGATTCTGGGCTCTTGCTGAGGTGACAGAAATGGCAGATGATCAGAAAAGTGACTGACAAGTGCTGCTTTGTAATTACATGTTAAAAGGCACCATGACCAAGGTAAATTAAACCGATGGGCCTAACCTGGCAGCAGCAGGAAGCTGCTGAGATGCGTGCAGTACAGCTGGTTGTGTCAGATCAGGGAACATTTTTACTTAACAAAACAAAGTGAAGATCTTGGCAAAGAGCTCCACAGAAGCTTGTGAGAAATTTGCAAATAGACAGTAAAGTCTGAAAAGTGCAGTATAAGACAGCTGGGAACTCTTATTTTGAGGTTTCTGTTAGCTCTCAGATTTACAAATTTTAGATGAAATTGAAGAAGTATTGGGAAAAAAAATCTCTTTTTTTTTTCCTGAGGAAGCTGGAAATCCTCTTTATTGTAAAGGAAGTTCTACATTCTTTTGAGAACTAACATCCTGTAGGACCCCTACCTCTGCTAAACCTATCACCTGCTTTTTAAAAGTCTGAATCACACAGACATGCATCATTCACGGCCAGAGCTCTCGACTGGTACGGGAAATGCAGAGAATTAAACAGGAGGTCCACGTGGTTTTCCTTTGTGTCATCCAGAAGTCAAGGGAGTTGGGTAACTTTGCCATTGTATGTAACTGTGCTGTGGATTAGTTTTCCCCACTACAGGATGAAACTGTGAGATGAGCATCAAGATGATCATGTGAATATTTTGTCACCTTTCCATCTCGACCTGCTGCAAATTACCACCGGCAGTAAAACATGGAGACTTCAGCTGAAGTAGGTTTCTAACGTAGGTGACAGTACGAGCATGTAGGAGCCTCTACCATAACTGAACGCTCTTCCACTGTGGGATTGTCAGAGATGGCTATGCCTGGGTGGAAATGGCTAGCCAAAATACTCTAAACTTCTGCTGCTAGACCTGAAACCCCACTGCAGTGTGTGATCCGTCTCGAAACTGAGTTCTGGATCTGGGTCTCGTAACCAGCACTGCAGTGTATATTGGGCTGGAGTCAAGCCATGGTCGAAGGGATCTTGAGCTGGAGGTCTGCTTGGAACATCTGGCATTGAGCCTGGGCTGAGGACCCCCTCACCTCCTCCCTGTTTGCATCAGATGAAAGGCTCGGCCAGCCCAGTATCGGCCTGCCAGCAGCGACTGGAAGAAATGTATGAGAGCAGGTTAAGGTCACAGTGAGATTTTCCCCAGAATATCTTCCCAAGCTATTCAAGGACTTCTTGAGCCAGAGAAGATTGTCTTTTGTCTACCCCCCCAACAGATTTTTCTTTTATGCGTGTGTCCAATGCACGTAAAGTTCTGGTGTCCCCAGCATCCTGTGGCAGTGACTTCCACAGTTCTGCTACGTGTTGGGTGAGGATCTGCCTCCTCCTTTTTTTTTTTTTTTTTTTAATTTAATCTGCCACCTACAAGTTTCATTTTATGCCCTCTATTTCTTGTATTAGGAGAGACAGCAGGCAGTTGTTTCCTGTTCTCCATGCTTCTTGTTATTGAACAGCCCTTTATTTTGTGTTTTTTCACAACAGGACTATTGCTACCTATAGTAGTCAAGATGTAGTTGTACCCCGCACTCATACACTGACCTAATGATATTTTCTGTTTCTCTCCCAGTGATTCCTAACATTCAATTTGATTTTTTGACCTTTGCAATGCTTCAGACAGATCATAGAGCTGTGTACTACATCTCTAAAGTCATATTTGTGATCAGAGATCAGACCAGAGCCCATTGTTCTATCTGTAAAATTTTCACAACTGTAGTTTGAAAATGTGATAAACATTCATTTTTTTGGTAAATATCTTTGTCCAAAAGCCTCCAGAAGCCTATAAGATGATAAGCGCATATATATATATATATATAAACATATACGGTGAACTGAGAATGTTTTGTGTGCAGGAGCTAGTAAACCACCCTGGAATGCTGCTGTGATGCTAAAAACCCCATCCTGCTGCCCCAGCTGGTCAAATATAACCCAGAAGGCAGAACGGTTTAATACTATTGCCTAGGTTAGATAAAGTCCAGGAAAGTCCAGTAAGTGAAATCCTTAGTAAAGTCCAGGAAAGAAATTGATTTATGGAGATGGCTTTAAACATCCATCTTGTTCTTTTTCATGATTCTGAAGTGGTTTTGTTTGAAAGACCTTTCCTAGGCTTGTCTCTGCAAACTTGAGAGCTGCAATTCAGATCCTTGTGTATAACCACATGGCTCCAGATTCCTGGCCTCTAAGAGTGCCCTCTAGCACAAGCTGGGAACATGGACCCGTTTTAGCCTAACGAGCAAACAGAAGTGTAAGAGTTCGCCACACGTATCTCACGTTGTACGGTTGTCCTGGCCGTGACCTTGATGCTGGAGGAGGTGCTTGATGCGATCAAAATTCCTTACCATGAGCAGTCATAACTTGGAGTCCTTTTGTTTCCTTCCCTGCAGCATCCTCACCCTGCAAGATGGCCTGATGAAGAGTCAAGGAACTGAGAGAATGCGGCAGTGAAGTAGAGAGGGTTGAAATTTGCACATTGTCCTGGCTGGGGAAAAAAAAACCCAAAACCCCACAAAATGATACTGCTGTCAATATGATGTCCTTCTGTCTTTATAGCCAGCATGGGGACTGTTGTGGAGAGGGTGAAACGCAGCAGTGCAGGAGCTGGGATGATAAGGAAACATCAGCCTCTCCAGGTTTGTGTGTGGATTCTGCAGATTTTTTTTTCTTTTATGTGGGGTTTTTGGGGGGGAGAGTAACAGAAGGGCTTGTTGCACGCTGGAGTTGTGGAGCTGCCTGTCTGCCTGTTGCTCTGTTGAGAGACCAGAAATAATGTTGGCCATGCTTTTGACTCTCTGGACTTCTGTATTATCAGCTATGTACGCCAGTGGGATCTTGGGGACAAAACATGATGTGTGACTGGTGTGCTTCATGTCCTTACGCAACATGTGAGCAAGGTCAAACACAGTAGGAACAAAGAGAAGGATAAGGGAGGATTATTTTCTTTCCCTGAGCAGATTTCTTTTGAATGTGGAAGCTGTGAAAGGTGGCGAGAAAGGCAAAAAAAGATTCTCACTGAGCCAAATGGGGTCTGGCACACAGCTTAGTGATGTTACTTGGCCTGTGAGTTAATTTGGATCATGCCATCCCAGCTCTGAGGGCTGTGACTGTGGCTGAGTGCCCTCAGCCTCCACCATGCAAGACCTTCCAGTAAGCGATCCTCTAACGGGAAAGGTGTAGATAGGAACAGACAAAAAAAAAACCTCATCTGGGAGACCTGGAGGAATGTGTGAAATGTGGGAGATAATGCAGAGAGATATGCAGGAAGCAGATTTGGGGTCACTAGATGGTGCTGTTGATCTTGAAATGAGAACAGACAGCACTCACAAGAGGGAATCTCTGTCCTGAACTTGTACCCAGAGCATCTGCCCAAAATTACAGTTGACTGACAGCATCTTACATGCCTCCCACACATCAAATGGACCTGCACTTCAGGCTCTGGCAGTGAAGCTATAGAGACAAAGGAGTACAACAAACACAGGGAAATCAGGAACTGGCCAAGCCTGTGCTGTGGCCTCACCCCATGGCCTTGGCTCTGCCCTTCCCCGAGCCTGAAGGAACCACTGGGCATAGGGGAGAATATTTTAAAGCCTGTACTTCAGAAGAAGTAGATGTGAAAAGCGACCACCAGAACAGGCTCCTTTTATGCAGAGTACCACGTATTCTCTCCCACGTCCATGGCCGTGGTTGCCTGTAGGTGGTCAGCAGAGCTCATGCATGCCTGCAGTGATGCAGAGCATCATTTTGCAATCAAGTTAATTGGGTTTAACAAGCAGAGAAGTGCCATGGGCTGGCAGCAGGTACAGTAGTAGCGCACAGCAGCAAACAATATTCCAGGGGGAGGCATTGTAGACAAGCTCATGGGGCAAGGGCAGCTGGCATCACTGGAGCAGAGTAGCTGAAAAGGTTACGCGTAGTCTTCCTCACTACTTTTACATGCCCATGGCTTATGGAGCTCTTCATGGGCATATTCCTTCCTGAGACATCGCAGCCCCACCAACTCCAAACTGTTACCACTCCTTCTACTGGGAGGTGGTCTCACCTTCGGGACTAGCAGGGCACAGAAAGTTTCAAAGTATGTAGATTTTTAGGGCAAATTTTTTCTGGGGGGAAAAAAAAAATCAAGAAAACAGTGCAGGTGGAAAAGCAATCTGCATGTAAGACATGCCCTGGAACACGGTTCCCAGGGAGGAAACAGCACCTGGGAGCACCAATAGGATCCTCGATCTAAAATGTTGCTGCAAAGCAGTGTATGTGCACAATATACAAAAGTTCGTAGAATTCAGTTTATCTGCTGATTGTATCCTGTTTAAGGACTAGAGACCGTCATTTGGTAAGGATGTCCTAAATACCAGCAAGGGCTGGTGAACACGTTCAGGATACTATTTCCCCTTGCATTGTATCTGGTACACAGTTCTTCCCTCTTTTCTTTAAAGGTATGGCTCTAACACATACAGGCAGGCAAGCAGAGACAGCTCATCCCTGCATCAGGTCATACAACTTAAACCCTTTGTCCCTCCCCAGAGTGTGGCCATGCTAACCCATGTTACTCAAACACCTAGCTCCCGTGACAGAGCCCTGACCTAGCACCTATCCTGGTCTGTGACCTGTCGATATGGTCCAAGTCACCACAAAAATCCAACTTTAACTGTTTCCTGTTGCAAGCACTTGGCTGAGATCCAGGCTAGTATCACCATTTCGGCATGAGTAGAGAGAGCCATATCTGATCCTCAGCTGCATGTAAAAAAAAAAATCCAAGCATATAATTCTGATGTCTTTTTGTTAAGGGACTTACATTCAGGTAAATGTTGTATTATTTCTAAATTAGAATTAGTTACCCCATATGCAAGGCTTGATCATTCATACTGAATGTTTAGATCCTGTGTCTGTTGGTATGGTTTTTAGATTATTTAAGAAAAAAAGAAGAAATAAAAGATGGCTTTTAGAATATTTAAGAAAAAAAAGAGAAATTTCAGGCTATCTCAAGTTTGACTGTTGTGATGCTAACACACCTGGTGTAATCTTCGTTTCTCAGCATCACTGTGAGACCTGAGTGCCTTCGTTGTGGACATCCTCACTTGTCTGTCATTCTCCCTTTTAGGGATGAATGTCTGAAATTGGGCCCTAACATAAGAAGGATCCTTTGAAAGCTATATGCAAAAATATAGAAGAGACGGAGCAGCACCAGCACGTGCTGTTGTAAGGATATAGACCAGGTCATCAGCCTTCCCTTCCAGAATGCAGCTTCCTCCAGTGCTGAAGGATCTTCTGATGCAGACCTTCATGCTGCTCTGCAGAAACACTGTCTTACAGGCAAAGCTGGGGATGGAGCAGACAGTGCACTAAAGGAGGACGATGAAGAAAACTTCTAGTGTCCACCCATGGCAGGATCAGCGGTAAAAAGCAGACTGCAGGTAAGAAAGAAGACAACCAGGTAAGGATGGTGTTCCGTCACATCTCCCTGTCTTGAGCTGGCTGCAAACCCACCTGGAAGCGGAGGGAAATTATAACCCCGAGGACAAGTCTCCTCAAAGGAAGGGCAGGGCAGCTCTCACCTCTGCTGCACTTTCACGTTTAAGGCACGGCTCTGTCCTCGCTGTCACTGCAATGCTGGAACAGCGTCCTGCCTGGTACTGCTAATGGTGTATTGATGATAATAGCTAGCACCTCCCTTCTGCTGCCCCATCTGATGATTGCCATCCGTGGTTATTTCAGGTTAAATCGAGATACTTGGACTTTCAGGTTTGCAAGTGACTTCTTTTTGATATCAAGGAAGGGGAAGTGTTCTGATGCCTTTTAAGATTTTGGCTCTGAGTTCATTGGGGCAGAAAATATTGACTGGTGGAAGAAGGAGTAGCCCGGCGAAGATGTTATGTGACAGCTATGGGGCAGCACAGCTGAAGATTATGCCATTATGTCACCGTGTAAATTAAGATTGCATAGGAAATCTTTGTTTGCCTGTAGCTTCTGATTGCTCGACTGCAACTGGGCTGTGGCTTTAACTGTGTTTAAAATGCAATTTCCTAAGTTTTGTAAAACCTTACTAAAAAGAAAATTCCATTAAGCGAAACCATGTTGACTCCGATTTCTTCCTCAATTCTCCCTGTACAGCTATTCTAAATCACTTGTAAGCTTTTTCAGCTATGCTGAATATTACATACCGTAGAGTTGAGGAGAGTAAAATGATCGATATTGTAATGGACTTCTCATCCTAGTACATGACAGAAATAATAAATGTCATGATATATGACAGCCCTTCTAAAGCCCTATGGAGCCAAATGAGATGCAGTAAGCATATATCTCCTACATCCTACCCCTGTTTTGCTCTCTGTGTCTGTCCTTTGTTTCCTCCCACATTTATTTCCTCAGTAATGGAAGACTGTAATTGAATTAAAAGCGACTCTGTGCACACAAGAACATGCTGTGGCTGCACTGCTCCCCTTTGACAGCACTGGGTGGACTTCTGTAACCGCAGCCTGCTTTGTGAGCTGCTCGGTGCCGCGCGGAGCAGGTTTTGGGGCTGTTTTGACCAGTAGTCGTGTATTCCTGTTGGCATGACACCAGGTAACTGTACATGTAAAGAGCTGCAGTCTCTTTCACTATTACCACAGAGCATTTACCTTCCCGCTCCAGTCTGTCATTCGGGTCACGCCAAAACTTCACTTTAAATTTTGGTTTTAGTTTCCATTTTCAAGCCTAATCAAAGAAATGACTTATCTCGGCTGAGATGTCTGGTCAATGAACGATGCCTTTCCTTTGCCACTGCCACCAGCCACCGCTCTCGGTGGGTTTTCCTGCCTCTGCCACTTGACGAATCCCTGCGCGTATCCTCTCTGTAGTGCAGTGCCAAGCTGCCGCTCTTCCTTCATTAAAGGCCACCTTTACAAGTAATTGCTTCCTAAGGATAGTAAGAAATAAACCAAACCAAAGGTTACCAGATGAAATAAACGCTATATATTCCTATACTTTGTTTTCACACACAATTTTATTATTGTATTTTCGTTGGCCTGTGGCAATGCACTTGACAACACGGCAGTAGGCGATCGCCTTTAACGTGAACAGGATTGTAGGGAGACGTACCCCGGTGAACCCACAGCTCAAGTAACCTGGTATTTGGAAAATTAATTGTATCTTGCAAATAGGAGACTCAACATTTGAAAATAAGTGTATGTACTGTGGAACTGGACTTACTGTGAGCAGTCTGGGAAAGTGGGAAAGAAGGTGAATGCCACGTTTTGACAGGTAAGATTTGTTTTTACCTCCGCGTCAGCTCCTTTTTGTTTCAGTTCGTCTCATTCTCAGGAACAGAACTTAACGTTCGTACTTTCAGAGTATGAATATTACGAATACGAGTCACGTTATCTCAAACTAACGGAGAGACACGACCACTAAGAGGCTACACTTTTATTTCTGATGAGTGGGTGTTCAGGTAAGAGTAATCGTGAGATTAGCTCATTTATAGCACCAAAGACACCCGATTCTTACAGACGGCCCCCCGGACACGAGGACAGCCTGCAACAGCAGCCCGACGGCGCGCCGCAGCCATGGACTAGCTGTGCTAATGCAAGCCTCGTCGGGGCTCGCAGCTCTCAGTACAAAAAAAGAAAAGTATTTCTGAATTTTAATTCTGTTGTGACTCCCAGATGTCCCCATGTGGCAATGCACGTGAAAGAGCAGTTCGCTCCCATCGCACGCCAGCTGAAAGGGAGTTTTCCGAAATATTGTTGCTCCCCGGGCCTGAGCCCAGCGGCACCTGGAGCAGTAACTCAGAACGGCGGCAACTCTCACCGGGTACGGAGGCAGAAGAAGGGGCTGGTTTGTTGGGGTTTTTTTTACATCGAAGCTGACGGGGGCTGCCAGATGCCGGCACACTCAGCAGCACACAAGAGCGTTGTTTCCCTGCAGCGGGGCCCGCCCCACACGGAGGAGCGCTGGCAGATGCGGCCCGGGAGCCGTAAGGCTGTGCTCAGGCACCCCACCTCTCGGGGTTTGGCACACCCACCCTTTTGCTGCGTCGCTGCCCCAGCAAGTCCCGGGTCGGTGAGCGGTGCTGGGCGCGGAGCCCCCTGAGGGGAGAGGCTGCCCGCGGCACCCGCTGCCCAGCTCACCGCCCAGCAGCGCGGCTTGCCCTTCGCACGGCTTCCCAGTCAGCCGGCCGGGGAGCCACCAGCCGGCCAGATGCCGAGCGCCCGGGCTGCGCCTTCCCGGGGCCGCAGGACCCTCCGCCGCCGGGCCCATCCCGCCTAGCAGCCGTACGCGCCCGCGGACAGCCATTTCGCGCCGCTGCCCGGCCCGTCCCTTCAGGTTACAGCGGCAAGCAGGCACCTGTCCGGGTGGCGCTCGCCGCCCTTTCCCCGCCAGGCGTGCTAGCGAGGCCACGCCGGCCCCACGCGTGAGAGAACAGCCGCCCACGGACGGCCCGTCCCGGGCCCGCGGCCGCTCCGGAGTGCGCGGTGCCCCGCCCCGCCCCGCCGCCTCCATTTTGTGACGGCCGCAGCTCCCCCCATCCCACCCCCCGCGCCCGGAAGGGTGCCGAGGGCCGCTCTCGCGACCACCTCTCCGCGTGAGCGCGCGGCGGCGGCGGGGTGGGACGACGCGTGCGCAGAGGCGGGGCGGCGGGCCGAGGGGGCGTGGCCGGCACGTGGGTCTCGCGAGAGCGCGCGGGCTATATCTGGGAGTGGGCGGGGACGCGGCTTCCTTTAGTGCGCGTCCGCCCGCAGCGCCGCGTAGCGCCCCGCTCCTCCCGCGCGAGCAGGCCGAGAAGATGGAGGACAGC
>VXBL01008568.1:6213414-6238301 GCA_013400195.1 Aramus guarauna
GGCCGCGGAGCACATGGCATCGCGGTGGGAGGTGGAGCACGTGGAGGGCGGCGGGCCGTGGCACGTTTGCCTGCCGCCGGCCCCGGGGGGGAGGGGAGGCCGGGCCGCCGACGCTGGGCGTCCCGGGAGATGGCGCAGCCCCGGGCAGCGGCGGAGGAGGCTGAAGGTGGACGGGCTTCTGGCGGATGGGCTTGAATGGGCCACGCTGGGAGCGGCGTGCTCGGCGGTAGGCCGCGGGCTCGCCTGGGATATTCCCCTCCCCGCGTGTTGGCTCTTGTGGGGCTGAAGTGCCGTTGGTTTTGTGTGCGAGTACGGGGTCTTGAAGCAGCAAGTTTTAAAATAAGTGGTTAGCAAATACCTGCGTCTAAATAAGCCGGTATGTTTATAACTAAATGGTCTTTTTACAGGCTGCGAGCTTAAAGCAGACAAGGAGTATCAGTTCAAAGTAGACGATGAAGAAAATGAGCATCAGTTGTCTTTGAGAACGGCAAGTATTGTTTAGTGTTTAAGCTTTTATTTTTAAGTAGTAGTGTGTGATGTTGCGACCAGTAAGTTTTTTTAAAGGATACCTTTTTTCCTTATTATTGAACTTCTTTCTTTTAGTGGCAAATGATTTGGGGTGAATCTGTTAAATAATAAGGTCATATTTGGCGTGGAGCATGCCATGTCACTTAGTTGCTGTATTGAAAAAAAAGTTAGTTTAAAATATCCAGTGATGTTTTATTGTTTACAGCAAGCAATGCAAAGCTGGAAAAGTTTAAAAATGGAATTCACAGTAGCTTAGTAAATGTGCGTTGAACAGAATTAAAGGCCAGAATTTACACACTTGACATCCCTAATGCAATAGTTCAAATGCTACAGCATAGGAGGAGGATAGACGTCATGCACAGGCACATTTTAGTAGAATTTATTAGAAACTTTATTCTGAAAAGCTTTTCCATATATTCTGCAAATATAATTCCAGTGCAGGTTTTTTGTTTGGGTTCTTTTTTCATAAGCAGCTAACAACTAAATCTAAATGGGAGGGTTTATGTTTTGATTTATTGCCCTTAGTGTTGCCTTCTCGAAGGATGTGAGTGGCAAACACTGTCTTTCATTCAGATAATTCATCTCTCAGACTCTGCACTGAGTACAATACTCCTGAGATCTTTGCCCTGCCTCAGCAAGCAAGAAACAGTGTTTCAAGGCTTTTGTTCTGGGCTAAGAATGTTAGTTTTGATTAGCAGAAAGAGAATACGCCACAACTTCACAGGAAAGGAATTTAGAGTTGTAGCATCTCTCTACTTCATGGTTTATTACTGTATTTACTTAAATACAAAGAGATACCTTAATGATACCTGGAAACAAAAGAGCATTACAATTGTGGATAACTTCCTGCAGCAGAATTGCTTCCTGCAGGAGACTTACATAATAATGCTGTCCAAACTTATTCACAGTGATACTTAAAACACTTTAATAGGTAGGCATTACAGTTTTGTGAATCATGTGCCTTCAGTGCTTGCCTTTTATGAAAATTACAGCCTGGAGTTGACAATGACTAATTAGTTCTTAATTAGAATTTCTTTTGAGGGAAGAATATAACAGTAAAGTATGTATAGGACAAGTTCATGTGGATAGTTCTCGTATCTGCACGTCTGTGTCACAGATGAAAGGAGTCACTGAGTGGTACTTGAGTTGTATGGTTTTATCCAAAGATCCTGTTCTTTGGCAAATTACCTGTCGCATCTCTTCTGATGCTGTGTGCTCTTCATGGGGGATGGAGCAGTTTGGACACATACCAGTGCTTAGTTTTTAGGGTTGTGGGGGGGAAAAGTCTAATTCAATAACCTGTCTTTTTAAAGACAAAAGATGATATACAGTCTTAAAAGGCTTGGAAGATTTTAGACATAGCTACAAACAAGTGTCTTGGCAAGCAGAGAAAGGAGTTGATGGAAGATAAAGTGTGAAGGTAGCAAATACCTGGTGTGACAGATCAATGCAACTGATAAAAGACTAGATGTGCAAAAGATTAATTGTCATATAAGGTCAGTTAAGATACAGATGTGATGATGGATTTGGATATGAGGTACAGAAAGAAGGGGGGGGAAGGAAGGATAAAAGTCAAAAGGCAAGAGGATTGATGAGTGTAAAGGTAGAAAGTGGCATGAAGGTTTCTGTAAATGTCTTACTAATGATAGGTGAGAACATGGAGGGATGGTTACTGCTTCATTACCTATTTATTGCCAGTGTGCCTTCCTTCAGTGTGGAAATTAAAGCACATGAATAGGTACTGGCCAGACACTCAGTAAATAAACTAACAGTAAGTGCTGTATTATTGCTTGAAGAGCAAATAATAGGAGTAGCTGGGGGTGGAGGGCATGCTCTTAAATTCTTGTCCTGGTGGGTAGCTGCACCATCTGAATGATTCACTGTTGTTGCTAACCCATTTGAGAGGTGAGATCAGAGCAGCAATTTCACTTATTTAAATTTACAGTTACAAAACTTGCCAGGACTAGTGAATCCTACACCCTGTTTCTCAGCCTTCAGTCTGATGTATCCTGTCTGGATCATTACAGCCTGCCTGAAACTCAGCTCTTGGAGAAGGGAAATTTGAGTTGTAGACTGCTGCCTGAGGTGTTTACACCCACATCTTCCATGGAGTGTGGACAGCTTTTTTGTGGGTATTGGGAAAGGAAACAGAGCGCCTTGTTCACTTGTCTCAGGAATAATTGTAGTACTTCAAGCGATTCTTGGTTTTCCCATCTCTTGCATGTAATCCTGACTCAGATGCCAGAGGTTCAGAGAACTGGAATTTCAGGCCTGTCCCATGTCTGTCACTCGTTTGCCTCCCTGCAGCTATGATTTTTGAATCAGACTTGCACCCAGTGTGAGGAATCCAGACACTTGAGTTTTGAAGTGCTCTGGGACAGCAGCTCTGAATTAATGCAGACGGCATATGCATAAATGACAGTAATGAACTCAGCAGACTTAATTCGTCCTTGAATGTCAAGTAAGCAAAAAGTATGTTGTGTGATAAAGTGAAGTAATTGGCAGATGAAATATGGCAGGAAAGGGAAGGATAAAGGCTGTAGTTAGCAGTCAGAAATACGAACTTCAGTCTTAAGAGATGCAGAGTTTAAAAGACTTCAAAATAATTGGGAAGGTTCTCAGAATGTGCACTGTTCTTTACTTCACAGGTTACTTTAGGGGCTGGAGCTAAAGATGAATTACACGTTGTAGAAGCAGAAGCATTGGACTATGAAGGCAACCCTATTAAAGTAGTACTGGCATCTCTGAAAATGTCAGTGCAGCCTACGGTAAGTCCAGGAACTTAAAAAACGACTATAAATTTGGTCTCAGGTGAGAAAAAAGACAAATTAGAAAATGTTTTGGTTGAATTTTTGTGAAACTGCATAGTGGTCAGTGGGTTCAGACTAGTAAACTTATTCTAGTCATCTGGAGATGATAGGCTTTTGTTTGAATTATGGGTTTTTTTACAAGAAATTACAGTAATTCTGCATGTCATCTCTATGTATACAAATGTATCTGTTAGCAAGCAGACGCATTTATAGCCTGCATTGCTTTCTTTAAGCCTGGGTGAGAAAAAAAAGAGTTTTTCTGCAAGCTCTTAAGAGATTCTAAAGATGACTGCTACCCTTTGTCGATGTCAGGGCACCCTACTTGTCATTCCTGCCATTGGGAATATAAGTTGAATCGGTGTTGTTGATGTACAGGTGGAACTGCACAATGCTGGTGTGATGTTCAAATTGGCACTGTGGCCAAGAGGAGTAGAAACAAATGTGGATTGGTCTGGCTTTGAAAACTGTGATTTAATTATGATAATCAAGGAGAGTGTAGTAAACCCTGTTGTGGCTTATTGACTGTAAACACTTCTGGAATATTCTGTCAGTTGCAAATTTGGAGTAACTATTAGCTTTGGAGTCACAGATATTGGTGCTCTTGGTTTCATTTGAATAGATTGTCTGTTAAGCATGCTTTGCCTTTAATATTTGAATAAATAACAATGCTTTTTTTCCTTAGGTTTCATTAGGTGGCTTTGAGATCACACCACCGGTGGTCTTGAGATTGAAATGTGGTTCAGGGCCTGTTTACGTCAGCGGTCAACATCTCGTAGGTATGTGTTGCTCAGGTTACTAATCTGTGATCTCGCTACCTGTCAGCACAAACAGAACTAGAGTGATGTATCTGGTATCTCAAGCAGTACTTTTTCTAGTACTGACCCTCTGCATCTTTAATTTGCTGTCCTCAGAGGCATGAGGTAACTATAGGATGAAGGCGTTCAGGGAAATGCTTGCATACATTTTGTTGCCTCTTGTTTTGTATGGATGAGCGGAGTTTGTCAGCCTTGCAATTAGAGTTCTGATTTCTCCCCTTAAAAATGGGTGTTAGGTTCCCGGTGTTACTGTCTCACAGCAGAAAGTTCAGAAATTTTATTCTTGCTATGGCTGCTTTTCTGTGAGGAATGTTACAGGCAGTGTATGGATGGTTATTCACCCATTTTGGATTTCAGAGTAGTAGTACATAGAGTCAGCTGGAGAAGTTTCTGATCTCAGTGGTTAGATCACTAGTAGGAAGCTTCCTCCTGTCAGTTCAGTACCTCAGTAAAACCTTGCCTATTGAGTTGTGGGTGATACTCTTCTGTTTCTTACTAGCAATCTTGCTTTAACTATTGTTAAATGAGTTGAATCTCTTACACATTGCCATCATTTTATCAGCGTTAGAAGAAGAACCAGAATCAGATGATGAGGAAGATGATACAAAAATTGTGAACACTTCAACAAAGAGACCAGCCAGTGGAGGAGGAGCTAAAACACCACAGGTATATGTACTTTCAATCAGCTTGTCTGCAGAATTTTCTTCTGGTTTAGTATTACCTGCCTGTAGGAGTAAGCAGTTCGACGGCTTGCTATGATTTACTTAATATGTGGTCTGTTGATATCAGTGGAGAAGGATTATTTTGTACTTGGGTCTTTACACTTCCATAATTTAGTACTTGTTGTTAAGTACAGATAGTTTCCAAAGCTTTGCTGGAGGGGCTAATATGAAGGCTACTTCTACGTGGAAGCTTTGTCCACTGCAGTAACTGAGTGTGTGCAGAGTCTAGTATAAACATCAGCGTACTGCAAGTTTAAATGCTGATTGAAGCTCTGTAATGTAGAAGGAAAGGTTCGTATGCTCAGGTGTGCTATAAATGTGTAAATAGCTTTTGGCTTGGCAACTGTAACTTCTTGTGTTTTAGCTAAATTGGTGGAATATGTAATACTGTAATATGCCACAAATTGTTTTGGATCAAGGTTGCTGTTAATTAAGACAAAATAGTATTGACACTTAACATACTTGATCTTTTTTAAGAAAAAAGCAAAATTATCAGAAGATGATGAGGATGACGATGAAGATGAGGAGGATGATGATGAGTATGTATTGTTTTGATAATGTATTTTGAAAAACAGGGTTAACTGTTTCAGAATGTGAATTGTATGACATAAAGTAGCTTGCTCACTTACCATCCAGTTATCTTGGCTACAGAAAAGCAGAATTACCTCGTTTATCTCTGCAATGCAATTAAATTAGTGTTGTTAAAATATGTCATACTGGGTTATAAAACTTAGTTTCATGTAATTCATTAACAATAAATTTACAATTTTTTTATTATTAATAGTGGAAGTCTTAAGATACATGCCTTCAGTATTAAAACAAGGAAGCACATTGAACCGATTTAACAGTAGTAAGTAGAGTATTTGGCCTAACACCTTCCCATGTGTTAAAACAAGGTAGAGTAGATTTGGGAAGGTGACTTGCTTCCTTCGTGAATAAAACATTTTATTGGGGGAATGTGGCTCAAGTTGTGAGTATGAATCTTGAGTTATGGTGACTAACTTTCTAATTGTAGTGATGAGGATGACTTAGAGGATGATGAGGAAGAAATGAAAACACCAATGAAGAAAGTAAGTGGCGCATATATATACACACACACATTGTGACCCTCTTCACCTATGACTGATTAAATAGCCTGTTAATTTGAAAGGAAATGAGTGATAACATCAGGTGAACTTAATATCTGCAGCTAAGTTTATTCAGACAGGGGGAGCAAGTGCTAACACCCCTTCACTTACTAATAGGTGTTAATAATTAACTGTCCTGATTTTGAGTCATCTTTGAGGATTAATATGAAGACCCCTAAAGCAGAAGGGGGTTTAGAGCTGTGTTTGCCTGAGATAGCTGTTGAGCTTTGAACTCTGCATTTACTATGATGCAGAAGCTAATTGAGGTGTCCTCCATGCGCAGTGTTCTGTTCTGTAATAAACTAGGTATCAGTACAAGGGATGACAATAATTGGGCAGGTAGTCCCTTAAATAGATGAGTTTAAGCACAGCTATTTGGAATGTGTGAATGGGATGCTTTGGATTTAGGTTAGTCTGCATAAAGAAATTGTAATGGGATTAGAACACTTCGGTGTGCACATCCAATCCATGTTTTAATTACTTTTGCTGCAGGGGTGGCTGGGTTCATGCCTATGCACATGTGCATTTGTCATGCTGGTATGATTTTGTGTATGCCTCTTGGGCAGCAAACAAAATCCTGCTCAGAGATGTGAGTTGTGCTTTGCCACTTCAGGTAGTCCTACATGCTGTGAAATAGGTCTTTTTAGCAACTTAACCTTTGATAAAAAAGTATGTAAATGTGTGAGCCCATTGGAAAACGTTCACTTCGGCAGCAAGTGCTCAAATGTGAAATTACCTCAGCCCTTGAGTGCCATCTGGTGGTAAAATAAACTAAGACAACTTGGTAACAGCAGAGGTAGAAGGTCGTAATTTTTTGAATTTGAATACTTTGGCTTGAATTTATATGTTTGAATCTGCTGTTTAGAAACAAACATAGTAAAGTAAAACATGAAATACGCTGCTCTGTCCTAATGAATTTCTGTAGGTGATAACGCACAATAGTTGAAGGCCTGGTAAAGACAATCTGAACGGCAGGTTGCCTGCCATCTAATCAAATCTAGGGTGGCTGAACGAAATGTTCCCTTGATTTATACAGGAATTAGAATCCAGTTCTTAATATACATGTGGCATTGCCCACGCACATCCCAGATAATGTTTCTGTATGAAGTGCCAAACAAGAGGGGTTTGGTTTGAGGTTAAACAGTATGTATTTGTTACTAAGTCTTGAGTATTGTGTTAACAAGCTTAACATTTACTAGCAGTTTTTCATGGCAAATGAACTTAAGTGTTTTCTTTTCAGCCTGTCCGTGAGGCTTCAGGAAAAAACATGCAGAAGGCAAAGCAAAACGGAAAAGACTCTAAGCCGTCCACACCAGCATCTAAATCAAAAGTGAGTGAAGACAAATGAGTAAAACCAAATGCTTGTTCTAGTGTGGAAGCTAGTTTTCTTGCCTAACAGTAACTTTAAATAATGTGCTAACCATTAAGTTAAGGATTTTAATCTTAATATGAAGCACGCTGGGGATCCTGTTCATTGTGACACGTTCCCCTCTTGAGTGATCACTCGCTCTTGAGTGATCAGTCTATACTANTGCTGGTGATCCTGTTCATTGTGACATGTTCCCCTCTTGAGTGATCAGTCTATACTACAACAGCTGAGATGTGAAATTAGAAGTGTTGTCCCTTCTGAGTATTGATGATCCCACAGATAAAATACAAGTCTTGTTTTACTTGAACATGCATGCCGGGAAGGTTGATACAGAAATTAGTGTGGGAAGGATGACAGGATCGCATCTGAAAAGCAGTGCAGATGTGTACCTTTTTAAAGCATGACCTAATCTGGCTGCAGTTGTGGAGTAAACTCTAAATCACTGAATGTTTGGGCTAATTTCAGTTTCATTTCTGTTGGGAGAAAGAGCTGTGTAGGCACCTGCCCAAAGTCTTAAGATACAAGCTGTGCTAATGGTAGTAACTCCAAATTTAAATGTTGTTCTTTCCCTTGTTTCTGAGGAATGTATTGGAAGCACAAACTTAACTTTGATTTTTTTGAAAACTGTCTGAAGTATCTATATGATAGTTATTTTATTCCATATAAATTCTATAGCAGGTTTTAACATTCTTCTTGTTTTTAGAAAACTTGTTGTTGTATACCAAGTAGCTTTATGTATATGCAAGTTTCTAATGAAATGAATAATTTTCAGACTCCAGATTCCAAGAAGGATAAATCTCTAACTCCAAAAACACCAAAAGTCCCTCTGTCGTTAGAGGAGATTAAAGCAAAAATGCAGGCGTCCGTAGATAAGGTGAGTTTTGGAAACTTCAGCTTTCTCAGCCTTATTTTTATACTTCACAGATCAAAGAATCGGGTGTTTTTAAGAAATGGTTACATGACACAGATTGCTGTGCTGTTATCAGTGTATGCTGATGTTGAAGCTCAGAGAAATGAAAACTCACTTGAGATAGAAAAGTCTCTGTACTCAGGAGAAATGAGAACACTTTGGTTTTGTATTCCTCCAGTAGTGATGATTAGGAATTTGGTATTTCTTAGTCAACTGTCTCAGTCAAAATTTGGGAAAAACAAACAAACAAAAAACCCAAAACCACAGCAACAAACCTTGGGTGATACTTACTCTAATGGTGTCTTAACTACTGTACATATTTTAGGGAACTAGAATGAAGCAGAGGTCTTCACATGCTTGGAATACCTGAGTCTTAAAGCAGCATCCAACTTAGATATCCAGATGTGTGTGAGGCTTTTTAACTTCCAGAAGGGGGAGATAGGTGCTTGTGATATGCATTAATGAATCCATGAAGACCTGAAAGCAGTTGCTTTCTGAACTGGAGATCTGGGGTTAATTGAGTGTCCCCCTCAATGGATGTTTCATCTTCTGAAGGTCACAGGGCAGTCACTCAGCTTCTGGTTTGTTGTCAGTTTTGACTAGCACTTCAGTTATGCATATGAGTATTCTTTTTAGCTGCTATTTAAGTATAAAAAAGAAAACTGCATTGTAGTTAATAGGCTAGTTGGGTAGCAGTGTAGCAGGTAATAGCAATTCTTTCCCCCTTAGCCAAGTGTGGAAACCTGTGTGCTAGCTAGGGGTGCAGTTGAGCACACTGTGGAATAGGTGGTAGTGAGGGCTTGACATCTAACTATACAAGTTTGGTTTTACTTCACGATTGTGCTTATAGATAGTATGCTCATTTGACTGAACCAGAGACTTATTTTTGGCTGATGTAGGTGCCATGGAGAATTCTGGTTTGGTTTTTTTTTAGTTTGGTCTGAGGTGATAAACTTCCTTCCCTTACAGTGGCAATCAAAAATCATAGGTCATCTAAAGAATTCTGATTATCTTCTGCTTAGATTCTTAATGTTTTGAGGCAGTTCTTTCCCAGAATACAAAATAAGATAAAAACTGTTTCAATATAGTGGATGCAGCGTGAGCAATGACAGATTGTGATCAGGATCAAAATGTGTATCCCTAAATTGTGAAGCTGACAATGATGGATGGCATCATTCCGCTAGGTTGAACTAACCTCTCGGATCCAGTGGATGCTAGGGTGGTTTTTTGCATGACACAGAGGAGCCATGATTAGTGTTGTTTCTGCAGTGTAAGCAGAAGCAGCTGTGCTGCTCACAGGAGACAGATGTCCCTGTGGAGGGAACCATGCAGACCACATAACTGGCAAGTAGCTTTAGAATATACTTTCTGTTGCTGAAGTGATTCTACTGGGAAATGCTGTGTAAGCACAAATGTGTAGAAGCAATAACAGGCAGCTTAATTTAATGTTTTCCAAGATGGTGCTAGAGCATACCTTAGTAAGGCAAAATGTTTGTGCATTTCTATATACAATAGTGGTTCTAGCTGACAGCCAGCAAGTTAGCAGCTTTTAAAAAGCTAGCAATTTATTTTATTAAATTATTAGCGTGGAACTGCTGCATTACGTAGTGAATAAATGTGAACAAGCTAATAGAAAAGCATCAGTACTTGACAGAATCCAGGGCTAAGATGTTGTCCAAATATCCAAGCTTTTGGTTGCGGTATTGCAGTTTCAAATATTCCTAATGTAGCTTTGTTTCCTTTGAACATAAAATTTGCTGTCTTATGCAATGTGCTGTATAGCAGCTAAGTGTACTGTCATACTTGGCTAGGTATATTTCAACTAATATACCTGAAAATGGGAAAATATTACTTATGGGCATGTGAAAGTAAATCAATGTCTCAAAATAGTGTACTGTATTATTTAGCCTGGAGATAAGATGTGAAGATAAACCTAGATCCATGAATTCTGGCATCTGCTTTGTATGTGCAAAGACAATTTCTGACATACAAGCAAATGTCTCTAGAACAGTTCTTTAAATTCATAGAACTATCCTAGTAGAATGAGTCTTGAAAGGCAGGTGGGAGATCAGTTATTTTTTGCTTTAGAGAGCTGAAGTTGAAAACCAGCCTGTGAAGGATAGTAATGCCTCAAGTTGCATGCTGTAGTAAGAATTCATAGATACGGAATTAGTTTGAGGTTATCTGAACAGAATGAGTGTTGACGATAAACAAGGTTATCTTAAGTGATGAGTGCTTGCTGTTACGGTTTTGAGCAAAGATGCTTGTACAGCCATTTTGGTGCGTAGGCACTCACTCCAGCGAGAAATACCTGGGCACTGTAAGGAAGGAAACTTCTAGAACTGGTTTAAAAGCAGATTGGTTTGGGATGTTGCAAGGTGAGTTCAGTAAAATTCCATGTGTATTGCAAAGGTTTTAAGCTTCTTAAGTTATTTATTGGAATCATTAAACGACCTGCATAGACTAAAGCTTGCTTTTTTCAAAATAGGGTTCTTCCCTTCCGAAGCTGGAACCCAAATTTGCCAACTATGTTAAGAATTGCTTCAGGACGGAGGACCAGAAGGTAACTGAATTTATTGGAACTTGATAAAGTCCAAAAACTTTTATAACCTGACTTAGGGATTCTTTTCCACTTCTTAATCTTTACAAGCTTTGGACTGTTTCAAAGGGTTACAAACCACGAACAATACTTCAAATTAAATAAATGGGAATGGTTTTAAGGGTTTAGTTGGCTAAGATGGGAAAGCTAATATTTTATTACATTTTTCCAGCTTTTATATGGTTGGTAAATTATCTCTTGCTTACTAAACCCACAGAATTTTCCTTTTGGCACTGTATTGGCTAAGGAAATGAGCTGTGGTTTTCCTTGCTGCTGAATTTGGCCACCTAGGCCAGTCTGCTGTTCAGCCTTTTGTTGGGGAGGGTGTCTGGGAGGGGGAGCTGTTTTGTGATTGAGATTATGGCTTTCTTACTACATTTTCTCCCAAAGTCAACTGAACTATTGTAAGAGGGCAAGCCAAAAGGTGGTATCAGGAAGCAAGTTTCTGAATTAGTTATTACTCAACATACACTAGGCTAAAATGTGTCTTGGATTTCCCTATCAAAATTCTTGTAAGTTAAAACTTTCTTCCAGTGACAGAATTCCTTATGCTTTCCTGCTTCCCTCAGTGGTTCAGAGTAAACTTGTCTGATAGACAAATTGATAGGTTCTTGAAGGAATGTTTAAAAGCAGTTAGCCTCAGCTACTGGAGTTGGTCTGACCTAGCCAGGGTAGGCAGAGTTCAGCCAATATTTGCCTAGCTGGTCCACACCCATCCTCTCACTTATACCTTCACTGAATTCTTACTGTTGTGACTTCGAACGAGTAAGTTTTCTAGCAGAAGGACCTAATGTCTTGCTTTTGACTTGATTTTCTCTGAAAAGAATGCATTTTTTTCTTGTAATTTAATGCCAGTATTTTATGGAGTAAACTGAAAATAACTAGAAAAATGGATTTCAATTTCTAACTTTTTGTGTACACTTCCAGGTCATTCAAGCTCTCTGGCAGTGGAGACAGACTCTGTAAGAAAAGAAAGCAGTTTAAACAGTTCATTAAAATCTGCACTCTTACTTCTGTAACCATTATTTGGCTGTCCTTTTTACAAATGCTGAAAGAGCTTTCCCTACCGTGTCTGATAAATGTCATCCAGATTACCTTGCCAAGAATGTGTTGTCCAAAATGCCTGTTTAGTTTTTAAAGACTGGACTCCACCCTCAGCTTCATTTTAAGTATGTATGGAATGTTTTGATAAGGCATGGTGGTGGTGGTGGTCAGACAAATGGAAATGGTGGGGAGACTAAATGTACGTGGAAAAAAAATAAAATTTAGTATTTTAATAAAGTACTATCGTTTCTTTTTTTATGGGTTGGGGGTAGTCTGCATATTGAACCCGGAAGAAAACAGGGTGTTAAAGTTCTCATAGGAGCTACTGCTAAGTATTTTAGCTACTTCTCTTTACCAAGTACACATCAGATAGTCTCATTTATGTTAACTTCAAAAACAACTTTACTCTGATTCCATGAGCTTTTCAGCTACGGAGCAGATGATTGGTGAGAAGACTTAAATGGTAAGTGGGACTTTATTCTTGTCTGGAAGTGACCACTAATTGTATAATTGCCTGAAACAGCCTTTCCTGCTTCTCAGTTTCTGACCTGCTTCATTGCTCTTTGGTTTATGGTTTCTCTAACAACTGAGTTCATAGGGTTTGTGCCTCCACTTGTAAAATGTAATACATTTGATTTGGGAATTGCTGGCTGTGCTGTTCCTCTGAGGTTGTCTCGCGTAATGACTGCTGTGAGGGTTTTGTGGAGAAGAGAATTAGCTTGAATGCTGTGGGGTGTGCCTGGGGAGATCAATGCCAGTGGATAAATTCCTGGGAATGATGAGGAGCTAATCCAGCAAATCCCAAAAGCTCAGATGGGCAGGGAGTCCTATCGCAGCTCCTTGGGCCTTCACTGATTATTGCCTACCAAGGATAATAAGGCTGACTTAAAAGAAATTTTTGCCCCGTTCTTGGTTGTCATACAAAGTAGAAATGCCAAGATACAGGGGCTCTTTGAGATGAAGGGAAGGAAAGCGTAGATACTGCACCTGGCACTGAACTCATCAAGGCTCTCCTCTAAATGCTGTATCACTTCAAATGCTTGAATGCTATGTTGATGTAACTGCAGTGATGGTGTGAAGACAGAAAGAATACTAATGTTTAAGCAGTTGTATGGTAACTATTAAACTGATTTAATCCTTGCTATGTGTGAGAATTCAACTGGCTTCTGTTTTTCACAGCAGAAAAACCTTACCTGAGAACGGAAAGGGTGTTAAAGCAGACTTCAGCAGGTTGAGGGTTTTTTCTCCCTTGAAGCACTTGCACAGTTGAGGTCTTAGACCTTCACAAGACCTGGTAAAAACCTTTGGGTGGTGCTAATTGGGCATGGGGTCTTTTTTTCTTTTTACTGGATGGTTGTTTTTTTTCCCAAGTTGTTTCAGAAGCAAAATGTATCATTTGGTTTGTAAAATTGTCACTGGAAATATTTTTTTGAGGCTTGCTATTACAAAAACATTAGTTCCTATAGTTGAGATTCTGGGCATGATGGAAACCAATGCAAGTCTCCAGAAGCAAATATTTCTGGAAAAACAAAGCCAAGCAAAGTGCATGGTAGAGAAGTGAAATGCAGGCGCAAGTCTAGTGTCAAAGATTCATTTAAGCTTGAGTATAATTGCAGTATGTGAAATGGCAGAGTATAAGGGTTTGAAATGCCTCTTTTGGTGGGGTTATGTCAATAGATGATGTCATATGCACAAGTGAAAGCAAATTTCCCTGGTGAAATAGAGCTAATGGCACAGACAGGCTTATTTAAGCAAAATTGCCCTCAATTTTGGCTGAAACAAGTGAAAATTGTACAGTAATTTCAGTAAGAGGCTATCCAGCCAATAAAATATTCCAAGTATTAAACTTAATAAGGAAAGCCAGGGTGGGTGTTGTCTGTCTGTAGGTCACTGACCAAAGCAGGTCGGTGGAGTGCGGCCACACTTGGCACAAGGATGCGGGGGGAAAGATGGAGCCCCCCGGGGGCAGTTCTAAAAGAAAATGTGTTCTGTGCTGTCGCCAAGGTATAATTTAAGTCAACTCTGTCAGGCTCCATCATGAAGCATCTTTTGAGGCATCTGCAGCACGGCATAAAAATGAACTTCACTTGGTGCCAGTTAGTGTGGTGCCTGTTGAAATCTTAAAGATGCACCGGCAGCTCTGGGTGTGAGATGTGGCCGGTGCGGCTGTCGCTGCCCTGCTCCTGCCTACATGGTCATCTGCCCCATCACTCCGGAGCCAACCTTGCCCCCTCCAAAGGTTTTGCTCCCATTGGGACTGGCTGTCCAATGACTCCTGTGGGGCTGCTGGGCTGTGCAGCCATGTTCTGTAGGATACTCGCATGGAGCTGCCAGTTCTTCCACTTTGAACAGAGCCTCAAAGGTTGAATTAAAAAAAAAATCTTAAAGCTCAGATGTGAAAATACCTGTTGGAGAAGATCCCAAATACCAGATGTGGGTTATTGGGAGTACTGGTCTTGAATTTCTGCAGAGTTGAAACATGTTTTTACTGTGGTAATAATGGCATGATTGCAACAAAGCTGTGATGTTTTGATAGCCAAGGTGAAGGTTGTGGTCCTGGTCCTTGAGGATGGCTTATTTGAGAGCATGGAGGTACATAGTCAAGTGCATTGATGCCAGTACAAGCTTTCTCACTCTACTGTGGGAAAACAACTCGCCTTCCCTTTACAGGATGGCAAAACGTCTCTCCAGGCGGCTGTCCCTCAACCTCTCCTTTTGACACAGATTTTTCTCCCTGCTGCCTTTCACGTTGCCGGACCCTTCTGTTCCTTTTTCCATGCTTCGTTTCCTCTCGTTTCATTCCTTACAATGAAGGAGTAGCTGGTGGTGTTCCCCCACGCAGGACAAGTGGATGGCTGAGTGGGTGTGCGGGACCACGCAGGGTGTGCAGTAGCACTGCTCCTGGTGTTGGCTGCAGCTACAGCTGCTCCATATGGATCTACTTTGTCTCCAAGTCTCTGGTGTTTCTGGGCATCTCATTTCAGAGGAGGTGCTAATAGAAGGATACTGTCCTGCAATAAAACTACCTTTTCCAACTCCAGGAGGTCTTAGCCTGTGACTTACTCCTTGGGGTGTTCAAGAAAAGTGCTTGTGGCCACCTCAGGTCTATCTCAGGGTTCTCTTTGCTCCTGTGAATCAAACTAGCTTGCCAAAATGGTGTCTTGCACCCCAAGTGCCATGATGAGGACAGGGCTCTGTTATTTTGCCAGCGCTCAGCTTGTTGCAGCCTTTGGAGAGGAACAGCTTGAGCATGGCTGGCAGGAGGGTGGAAGGGAGTGTGTGTGGGCTGAGGTAATGGAAAACAGGGCCAGGATGGGTGGTGGTTCTGGGCTTCTTGCCACCCAGACAGTCCCTCAGGGGCTAAGTTCATGCTGGAACATGCTCTCTGTCCTCTCCTTCTCTAGAAATCTTACCCAGATACCCCAAGCTATGTCCTGTCTGCTTCCACTGTGCCATTACTGACCAGCGGCCAGACTCCCCACTTTTCCTTCCCTCTTTCCCTGTGGCACAAGCCCATAGATCCTCGTTCCTCTTGCCGTTTTCCCAAAAGGGATTTCAAGACTGGATCCTACTTAGGAAATGTCATAGAAAAAGCTGCAAATGAATTGGGTGGTTTGGAGCTAAGCGTTGGATGGAGCGCCTTTATTCCCTGGCCTTGTCTAATGGGCAGTAGGTCCTGGCAAGCAGCAGCAAGTGCAATTGGTTGTGTTGAGTGAGGTTTGGAGGTTTTGTGATCTGGTATTTATTAAAGGTTGCTTTGAGTCCTGGCGCTCGTATTCGGAACGAGAGCTGGGTTTGTGATTGGGCACGGGAGAAGCGGTACAGGACTTTGAGGTGTGTCTGAAAGGCCCTGACTTGTCCTTCCTTCTGCAGTCAGCAGAGGGAATCCCCTGCTTTCTACTTGCTGGTTGGTTTTTATCTACATTTACACTTTTGGGAGCAAGTCTGTGTGTTGGATCAGCTCTTTGGTGGCTCTCTGTTGGGCTGACTGTTACACAAGTGGATTTTAAGCCATGTCTAATTTGGACCAAATAAATCAATTGAATCTATTAACTGTTAATTAAGATGATGTAAATGTGCCGTGGGGACTGCTGGACTCCTCTAATTGTCTGCATACATGGCCCGTGTCAGTCACATAGGGATGACTCTTGCTCTGCTCCTTAATTTTTTCAGAAACTCTCTCTTCTCCCTTCCATCACTTCTCTCGGCTCTCCTAACCAAGCCAGAAGAGCCTTCATAGGAAACGCATCCTGGGAGAAAACAAAGAACAAGAAAGGGCAATGAATCAAAAAAAAACCAAAAAAGATGAAAAAAAGGTGGTTGAGGGTCAAAAGAGAATGGGAGAAACGGAGTGGGATGCTCAGCAGGGGACCTCTGACTGCCCGCCACTTCCAGAGCTGGCCGTGCAGGCAGGGACGTGCTGCTGCCCAGAGGCTTGTCCGGCCAAGGGAGTGGGAAGGGGGATGCTTGAACAGCACATGGCGAAAGGAAGGAACGTAATTAGGCCACTCGGAATAGAATTGATGTGCCTGGTTCATCGTAGCCTTAGCGTTTGGTTTATGCTGGTACTAGAAACAGTCTGGTTTTAAGGAATTTTGTTAGAAGGGTCCGGCAGTCTTACTCAAGATCCCGTCAATTAATTGCTGGGGCCCTAAGCCTGCCGAGCCCCATCCCGTTCTGTTGACTTATCTGATATTTAGGGGAAAATAAGTTCCTCTTGCATGAGGATGTAAATTTTCAAAGCTATTTTCAAATTAAGCCTGAGGTTTTTTAATTTATTCTTTTAATGAGAAATAACTGCAGGGAGAGTTGAAGGCATATTGCAGCTTGTTGAGGCACTTGGCATTTCGCTGCCGGAGCCACCTTTATCCGTGCCTGGTTCGTGTAACTCTTCCCATTACTCCTTATGTTTCTCCCAAAGCTTGTAATTGTGATGTTTTTCCCAAGCATGTCCTTGATGAGAGGCTTCTAGTGACGAGGTTCACGCTATATTGAGGCACTGTATATTATCCCAGCATTGCTTTGAGTGTTGCTTCCCAAAGTACTCGCTGCTTTAGCTGTTCCCTGGACGTAAATGCGTGTGCGTGGACAGTGAGAGCACTGGACAACTACAGCTAGCAGGTAAAGCTCTCACTTTAGTGATGAGGCCACCTCTGGCCTTTAGGACATTCTTCCCTCTCCCTTAACTCTTTTCCCCATACTTTCAAGCATTTTCTTCAAGTTTTACACATGGAAATAAGTTTTAACCACATGACACCCCCCCATGGCTAAGGGCAGTAACATGTCATGGGATCACCATAATGAAGGGGACCCAGCCCTTGTGATCTCCAGAAACTACAGAAGGACAGGGAGATTGGGGGATCTTGGCTGCTTTTTTTGTTTTTTAATCTTCTAGGCTCTCAAACTAGGAGAGATGCTTCTACTTGTTCCCTCTAGCTTTATGGGCTGGATAGTCCCTTCCAACTCGTTCCCAGTTCATCATCTTGCCACAGCCTTCTCCTTGCTAACAGTCCACCACTGCTCCCCAGGCCTCTCCTCTCTGTCTTCTGATACTTATCCATTCCTCCTCCAGTCTTCTCTACCCACTGCCGTTGTGAGCAGCACTGTCTTTCCCTGGCCAGTCTGGCGCTGTCAGTCTCTAGAAAAACCTCAAACACCTTTGCAAACATGGTGCTCCTGTGTGGATCTGCTCCCCGTTCTGCGTTGCTTGGCAAAGTCTCCCTGAGAGCCCATCAGAGGCTGGTGCCCTCGGTTCAGTCACGGTGAAGAAGGCTGATGATGAAAGTCCAGCCCAGCCCTGCTGCTGTACTTCCAAGGGGATGGAGCATTCAGCCTTACCTGCTTGTTGGGCTGCGAGATGCTTGTGCATGCCTCAGGAGGATGGGACTTCCAGAGATGT
Organism: Aramus guarauna; assembly: GCA_013400195.1. NCBI lineage: Eukaryota > Metazoa > Chordata > Aves > Gruiformes > Aramidae > Aramus > Aramus guarauna. Next base: position 6,231,238 of record VXBL01008568.1, read on the forward strand.
CTCTTTGATCTGTGATACTGATTTTCTGTAAAAAGACCATCTTTGGGTGTATTATTGTGTAATCAGCAAAGATAACCCACCCATCTTTTAGTTTTTGAGTTCTTCCTCTGAAGCGAGGTGTGGCCTACAGCTCCTCTTCGGAAGGATTAGTAGAAACACACTTTTTTCAGCGTTGTTTTCAGAAAGAGCTGTCCTGTCTCAAGGCCTTTGATGTTCTCCGAGGTTACTCCAAGTTGCTCGTTCAGTTGTGCCATTGCTGAGGACAGTGACATGGGGCATTGAGCGGTCCAGGATGTCACCAGTTGTTTGGTGCCTGCACCCGTGTGTGCGTCAGCCCTGACGTGCCCCAGGGGTGGCACGTGCCAGCTGTGGGACACGTGTGGTCATGCAGCATCCGTGTGAGGTCCTGCCTGTGAGAGAGCACCTGGAGCGGGGCAGTGGGCAGGAGCCCACAACGGTGCTGTGGGAAGAAGGGAACGGTGCTGTGGGAAGAAGGGATCGGTCCTTCCAGAGAGAAGGAGGCTCCGCAGACAGGAGCGGAGATGGTGACTTGCTGGAGACAGCTTAATTCAGGAGACTTCAGTCAAAGAGGTTTATGTTTAAGAGCTGTCGAGCTGAAAAGCTCTAAGTTAAGGAAATATTAAGTTTTGAAGCTTAACAGCTTGTGATTTTTTTTTTTTTTTTTAGGGAAAAATGAAACCATGGAGGAATATAAATCCAAGAAGCCAAGCCCTAGGATTTAATGCTGTGCAAAGGCTGGAAAGTGGAATTTCCCACTGGTTTGTGTAGGGTTGTCTGCAGAGGTTTGCTTGTTCTTGCCTCCCTTCAGAAGCATTCAAGCAGCTGCCACGTGCTTTCGGACCAGAGCTGCAATGCTCCCGGGTGGTGGGACCAAGGGAAGCCCGTGGGCACCCTCCCTGTGTCGGACAGGCAGGGCACCCGGGCGAGGGTGGGGGACATGGGGTGGGGGCACGCACTGGGCACCCGAGGTGGGCTACTCAGGAGAGCAGTGTGTTGAACTAGTCCTCCGGTGTGTCCTTTAGCTTGAGATGCCCATCACTTTCAGTGATTTTTGTTTTCCTCATTCCTCTGCTGATAAAGCACTGAGATTTGTTTAAAGAGCGTGCTGGAGCTTTCACAGGAATCTGAGGTTTTAGTTCCCAAATCCCATTGAAATTCAGGAGGTGTTTCAGCGGAGAAAAACCTTTGCAAACCCTGAAACCCAGGCTGCTGAATAAAAGGCTTTGTTAATTTTTTTTTTTTTCTTACGAAGTAGTGATACACGTCAGAGTGAGGGCTGTAGCATGTCGCGTTCTCCCTTTGCATGGGGCCATGAGACATGCCTATGGGCCGGAGCTGGAAGAGACGCTGCTCTTGCCTCTGTGTCCAAGCAGTCCGGGAAGGGCTGTTGGCTGCAGAAGCTCTTGGGAGCATCCTTGCCCTCTCTGCAGCACCGAGCTGGCTGGCGGCGGCTTTTGGGATTTCCTGGCCACCTCCGTCCTCCCAGGTCTCTGCTCTGTCTGCCCTGCCCCAGTCTGCAGAAGGCCATCACGCTCTGGTGTCCCTCTTACTAATGCTACGGAGGGAAAGCTGCCGTGCCCGGTATCCCGTTATTTGTATTTCCTATTTATTCTATACTATTCCATTATTCTGTTATTTTATGTTTGTGTATATTTGGCATGCGTGATGTGCTTTTTTCAATCTTCGGTCTCCAAGGCAGGAGCTCTGGTGGCTAAGAGAGCCCTCCCTGGTCGTGGCAGGGAAAACTCCGGCGGAGCTGGGCTGATCGGCATGATCTCTCGCTCGCCGTTAAGGGACTTCAGATCATTCCTCACAGCTATTCTCTCCTTAACACTGAACGACGGATGTGTTGTCTTTATCCAGGCTCCAGATAGAGACCTTCACCTCCTTCCAGCTGGGCTTCCCAGCAGCTATTAAATAGCAAATCCTTCTTGCTAAAAAGATGGGGTCACACCACGCCTGAGCCTCGGTGGTGCCAGCCTTCGGGTCTCTGGACTAAGGCCCTGACCCACCCAGGTCACTGCAGGCGATCGATGCTCCTGTATTTGCAGGATTAATGTTTCTAATTCCCGGTGCCATCCCCGCTGGCACGCCATGGCGTGGCACGGCGCAGTTGACGTGTTCCAGGTTGGCATCTGATCTGTAGGGCTTGCGCAGCTCAGCGGTCACAAGCTAAAAACTTGGTGAGCGTAAGGCACCCAGCAGCAAAAGCATTATTCTGGGTTCTTTTTTTTTTAGTGAAGGAAAGCTCTGTTACGCATGTTTTGACTTAGTGTTTCAAATGCTTGGTGTGGGAATTCAGCATTCCTGCTTTCACCGTATTTACACCTTTGTTCGGCGTTTCAGTTCATTTCCTATGCCTCCATGCATTTTCGAAGTCCCGGCAACCAGCAGAGCGACTGCAGACGCGCGTTGGGTCGGTGCTGATCTCCCTGGCTCTGCATCCCTCTCGGGGCTCGGTGAAATCCCAGTGTGAAAGCTGGCTTGGGTTGCTTTTGTTCCTCCACACATGGTTTGTTTACGTCCAGGGAGAAACTTCAGCGTGCTAAAACCTAAATTCCATCGGGAACTAACTGATAAGTGAACCTTCCCTATGCCTTTTGGTATGCGGCGAAATGTGGGAGCTTCAGGGGCTGAGCACCGGCGCCCAGCAGCTTTCCAGCCTCGCAGCAGCCGTCTGACGGCCCGCGGTAAAGCAAGGTGCCGCCCATGGCGTCAAGGCCTCAGAATTGCTCAACGCCGAATCCTCGCGTGCTCTTCTTGTGTTCAAGCCCTGCCGACGCGGGGGTACGGAGCTGCTGCCTTCCGCTGCCTGTGCGACGTGGGGAACGCGTTGCGGGGTGCGGAGAGCGAACAAAGCTGTGCACCTCCGCTCCTGGCTGCGCCTTGCTTGTGCGCTTCCTTGCAGGGCTCTGTGTCTCGGGGGAGGGATTTTCACTGAGAAAATGCAGCTTTGCTTGTTAGCCTTTTGTACGGCCTTTTGCTCTCCTCTCCCATATGTGAGTATCCGTGGTCGTGCTGCCACCTACCACGCCGATGACTTGCAAATTGCGTGCAGAATTTTGATGCATGGGTGTGTGTATGTATGTATATGTATATATATATATATATGGGGCTTTGTGCTTCCAGTGCTTCAAGTCCAGGCTTCAGCCTGGCACTTTCTGGCTGGGTGAATCAGAGTCCCGACTGTTTGCTCTTCACCGTGTTCCTCCCGCGAGGTTGTGGCTGAATGTCATGGTGCAAAGACTGAAGTCCTGTCCCGGCGGGTATCGCTTCAGGGTTCTTTGGAGGTGGCTCTTCTGTCCAAGGGCAGTAACCGCAAAGCATCCCCTCCCTGCCTGTCCAGGCTATGTGGCAGAAGTGGTTCTAAAAATCCCTTCTTACCTTGGGATGAAGTTGCCTTTTAGTGTGGAAGCTGGATAAAGACAGAGTATGCGTGACAGTCCTTCTGAAAGTTGTCTTTCCTTTTACCGAGGGTTTAAAATGCAGAGAATGGGTTAAGAACTGCTTATTGAAATGACCTAAGGCGGGAGATGCCGATGATGGGAGCAAACAGCGCGCGGGTTCGCTCGCCGGCGGCAGGGCTGAGATGCAGAGCTGAACTTGGTCTTTGTAAAATGTCGGCTTGGGGGGGTTATTTTTCCTTTAAATCTCAGCTGTAAAGGAGAAAGGGCCCTGGTGCGCCAGGTGCAGCGGGGCCGGATCCTGTGCCGGCCTTTGCTGCCGGCTTCTCATTCACATTCCAAAGGGGCGTCCAGTGGGTGGGAAGGTTTCCCACTCAAGCATGCTGCTAAGTCCTCGGCCCCATTGATGGGGGTTCATGCTCTGTGAAATGTCCGCTCGTTGGGTGATGTGGACCACTGGAGCAGGGCAAGGGAAACTCCTTTCACCGGGGGCACCTTCGCAGCCCTACAAGCGAAAGGTCACGCTGCGCAGACTTTGCTTTGAGCCGCTGAAGAGCGGTCGCTAATCCAATAAACCACCCAGGCCCTGTAGGACGCCGTCTTAATTCAGGCATTTGCATCTGTGAGGAGAAGGCAGGAACCCCGGGAGGTCCCAGGGACTGCCCGGCAGCGCAGAGACCCTGCCCGGCCTGCGCCCCGCTCCCCAACGGTGGGCAACTCTTGGGGACGCGCGCCGTCGGCCATCGCACCCTGGGCCTGCTGTATGAAACATAAACAGCTGCACAGATGTTCATTTTCCAGGGAGCGTCGACTGCGCTGGCTGGTTTGTGTTGGGAATTGGGTCAAACAGCAGCCTTCAGCAGTGATGCAACGGGCATGGGCACAGAGCTATTAATCCTTTTTTTTATATATATATATATGCATGCACACCTATACGCATAACAACATGGAGCTAAGTGATATTTCTGTTTTTCCACAGGTACGTGTGAGCTGCCTCACCTATTTTCTGTGCTCAACTGTGTTTTTCAAGGCTGGTAGACTGAGATTCACTTAATATTGGTATTATTCTCCAGGTAACTATCGGGGTTTTAAAGATTAAAGGGCTTTGTCAGACCAATGAGGCACAAAACATGGATCTAGTTTAAATAAAGAACTCTTGCGTGATTGCAAATGAAAAGGTTTTGTAATTGGAAAAAGCAAACTCCAATGTGCCCTCTTTAAAACTGCCACCCGGGTGTTGCCCTGGCCGTTCTCACTGTTTGAGGTGTCCAGGTGCCTTTTGCTCTGTGCAGATCCGGTCCCTTTGGCGGCCGAAGCCCCGGTTGGGATGCGGCAGCGGGAGGCAGCCGTGCTGCTGGCACACAACGTGTTGGCGCGGCCCGGGCCAGCATCGCCCGCGATGAGTTTTTCCACGCGTAGCTCGCAGCTCTGCTCTAGCTGCGGTAATTTTCCCTGCTGCTGGGGAAATTGCAATTAAAAACATTAGCAGCAGCTTCGCAAATTATTTTTCTAGCCGTGCTGTTTCCAACGGGGTGCAGCAGCCCTGGGCTGGCTCGGGTGTTGGGCAATGCCATCAGTCGCTGTCTAAGGAGCCTTTTCTTGGAGGTGGGTGATGGGGCTGCCACGACGCAACGTCCCAAAGTGGTGGGACAGGTGCTCACGGCCGCGGTAGGGACTTCCATCCCTTCCCCAGTGCGTCGCCAACGGCATTTCTACATCAGACTGGTCTCACGAAGGCACAAAGTAGAAAAGCATAAACTTCCCTTTAGATATCGTTTGCGTCACTGGGGTGTACCGGTGTAAAACATCGTTCTACCTCAAGACCCTGAGGTCCTCCAGGCCAGCCTGGTGTTGGTCACGTAAAGCCACTGACGCGCTCGGTGTGTTGAAGGTCCTGCCCGTATGGGAGGGGGAGGCAGGTTGTGTGTGGTACGCTTCGGGTTCAAAAACCTCACCAAGAAATGCTCACTCCCATGTTACGGTTGCTGAGTGTTTTCTGCTCTTGCGGAAGGAGGAAAACGTGATGCTTTCGCCTGGCACAAAATGCCACCGGTATGAAAGGTTGAGCTGTGAGGCCTGGCGGGATGGATGTAATGGTGACAGTGCAGCCGCTTGGCGCCGTCACGGCAAGGATGAGGACCAAGTTTCGGGTTCCCATTTTCTGCGTGGATCCTGCTTCCTCAAGGATAAATCTGCGGTTCGGAAGAGGGAAAGGTGACACGGGCTGTCGGCGAAGCAGGAGAAATCTGGTTTCAGGTGAGGATGACATCCTCGGTCGGGTGCGGGCTGTGGTGCGCTGGCCATCGGGGGAGACTCGGTGGCCTTTTGAGGAGTTCCACTGGGCACGCAGTCCACGCAGGCTTCCCCCAGCCAACTTCTTCCATCTTCCCCCTCGGTGCGATATTTATGGCAGATGGATTTTACAGCCTTGCATTTGTGCCTAAAGAAGAGTTAAAGGGGGAAAAAAAAAAATACCTAAGGAGGGTCAAAGAAACCCATGGGCGCCTGACTCCTGCCCTGGGGTCATTTCTGAGATGGTTCAGATAAATTTTTCCGATTGCTCTGAGTTTCAGTGGTTGGTAAGCCCAGGAGCAATCAAAACTCGTGCTCGCAGATGACTACAAGTGACTGAGAGAGTTAGGGAGGAATTATGGGCTTCTGCCTTCGCAGAACTGCCGTGCGCGTTGTGCAGGGTCTCCTTGGGTGGCAGGCACTGGACTTAGCGGGGTGACGGGCTGATGCGTGTGGAAATGCTGGACTTCACCCTCTGCGCCGAGGTGCCGGTCCCACGGGTGACTGAGCGGCGCCCAATGATGTGAGGAGGTGTAAGCTGGGTTCCTCCCCACCCAAACTGCATTGAGGCGAAGAGGCGTTGGTGGTGGTTAGGAACAGACTGAATATTCTCACACATCTAAGTTCAATGCTCTTATTCTGCGCGTCTCTGGATTCTGCTTACTTGTGTTCTGTGGGGGGATCTCGGTGAGCTCAACTAGCAGGGCCCAGAAAAGTGGCTCTGGTGGTCTCAGCCATCCTTGGAAACAGCCTTCAGCTGTGGCAAGGTGCTCTGGGGCCGCTTTGACAGGGACGCGTGGTGCCACTGGTGTCGGTGGCATCAGTATTGACAGCAGTTTGGATTGTTTTTTTTTTTTACTTGTGGATCCATAAGGCCAGAAGCGTAAAGTTGGTTAGAAATATCACATACGTGTATTATTGCTGGAGAGTTTATAAGAACTTGCTTTGGTCACTGTTTTCAAACTTCTTAATGTTTTCTGTGATTCTTGGAGATGAAACTCTCTGTGATTTGGTGTCTGAATGGTCCCCAGTGATGACCTCCAGGGATTACAGACGCTGCTTGATTTGTGGCGGAAAACGGGGGGAGCAGCCACCTCGGTGCCCATGGAGGTGGGAGCAGCAGGGCCCGACGTGCGCTGGTATTCGAGTGGAGAATTTGGAAAGCTCAGAGTTATGAGCTATGGTTATGTTCTCACTTAATAAGGTGTTAACTGACGTTAGGCTGTCTTTGGAGAGTTAGACTATGCGTGGAGGTTAACAGTTCCTGGCATTTTGTCTGCTATAAGCCAGCTTTCAGAGATGGGGAAAGACTTACTGCACGCTCTCAGAGTGTGATTTTTTTTTTTT
>VXBL01008568.1:6241137-6268973 GCA_013400195.1 Aramus guarauna
AAAAAGCTCTGCGCTCTGGTGCTATTAGAACCATACTTGCTCCATTTCGTGCTGATTTTGCAGCATTTTGTGGGATTTGAGGCCGGGATTCGCTGCGGATGGGCGCTGCGGAGGTGTCCTGGGCTGCGGCTGGAGGGGCGGCGGATCTCGCTGGGTGTTACACCGAGAAGGGAGCTCTTTCGGCGATTAGCGTTGGGAGCCAAAACATTAGATTAGTCATACTCGAGGGCCTTCGAGTGAGTGTTTACAGTATTAATGGTAGATGAAAAGATGTGAATGCTGTAAGTTTTTATTGCCCATTTTGTTACACTTTCTTTCTGGATTTATTCATGGGATTACATGTTTTGAGCCTGAATGGGAGCGAGGGATTATAGGATTTCTTTTATAATGATCAGTTTGGGTAAGAGTTAGCCTTTGGTGAACTGGAGTAAATTAATGCATCACTTAGGTTTAATATTTATTTAGGCTAAAGGAAGTTGTTTAGTTTTGCTTAAAGGGCTCTGTGTTGTATTGGGGAGATTTAAGAGCGCCTGAAATGGATTATATTCTAAGGCCGCCTTTCGCCCTCCGGTGCAAGCCATGATCAGCGGGTTGTCCCACGTGTTAGTCTCAGAATTAGGCTCCTCTGCTGCTGGCTGTTACCCTGTGGCTCCGCAGGCAAAGATAAAAATCCCTCCGGCGTGCGTTGGGGCTGGCGGGATCCTGGGGTGAAGCACCACGGCTCGGGTATTTTGGTTACGGCTGCGGTGCGTTGACGTGCAATCTGCCCGCGGTTTGGTGATGTGGTAGCTCAGCTGCTGGCTCAAAGCTTTCTCTGATCTTAGGATTTAGGCTCCTGGGTGAGTCGGAGTCCTCCAGGGGGGACATTTCCACCGAGGGGGGAATAATACCTGGGGGGTCGGGGGGGAGCGCCGCTGGAGCGTGGGCAATGGGTGCTGGTGGCTGCGCGACGCAGGGCTGTGAGAACGGCCCTGTAGCTTACGGGGCTGCAAGGAGGACAGCTCGTTCTCCGGTCCCTTCCCCCGGGGCAGCATTGTCCCCGTCTTGTTTTGTTCTCTTGGGTCTTGGGAAGTTCTGCTGCTGCTTGGGGTTGCTGCAGTCCCGAAGGCAGCGGGGACGCTGGATATCCTTGGGGACGCTGGAGAGGTTGATTTATTTATCCAGGTTGTTCTGAGGGGTGCCCTTGCACCGCTGGTCACTAAACTCTCCCTCTGTCGCTTATCTTTAGCGTCCTTCAGTTTCAGTCTCCTGCTGCCTTTTCACAATTCCGAGAGCAACTTGTGCTCTATGCGCTTTTCCCCTCCGTGTGTCCCGGAGCAGTTTTGGGGTTGGCTTTGGAGCCAGTCCCTGTTCTTCATGCGGGCGAGAAACCCCAGGAGGACCTTGCATGGATGGAGGGGATCTCCCATGCTGCGCTGGCTCTGGCAGCCCCGGTGGCCCTTAGGACATCAGGATCGGGGACCTGGGTCTTCGGGAGCTCGGAAGTGCCCCTTTGCCAGGGCGGGTGGGGGCTGGAGGCAGCTTCGGCGTAGGCTGCGCGGTTTTGGGTGCTGTCCTGGTTTGCAAGAGCTTCCAGCTCCCCTGTCCCTGGGCCACCTCCAGCGCGTCGTCAGCCGGAGTACGGGGCGATGCCGGCCCGGCCACGCTGTGGGGCGGAGGCTGATGCTGCCTCAGCCTCTCCCCTGCCCTGATAAACCTTGGCGTGTTCTTCTGCGTGAAGCGCATCTGTCTTAGATTACGAAGAGGTCCCCGATAGGGCCAAATCCTTTGCTTTTATGGCTCTTGTAGGTTAAGATCCAGCTTTGGAATCTGATCCAGAAGCAAACAGGAGGTCAGGGGAGCACACAAGGCAGCACCGGGCTATTTTCACATCTGCTGGTGTTGTGTAAGAGGAAGGCTGCCGCGCGCCATGCCAATAGCAACTTATGTTTCTCCTAAGCTCCTGTGCAGCGACAGACAGTTATTGTTTGGGGCTTTGTAAAGTGAGACACAGAGAAGCGTTGCTTCCACACGTTCAGTGAGCCAGATCCTGTGGTCTGGCCAAGCCGCGCGCAGCACGTCGGAGGCGTGAGCCTGCTGAGCGGCTCCCTCCCCTCTCCCCGTCTGCTCCTCCGCAGCCGTCTTCCCCGGGGGTGGTCGGACACGAGTGACACCGAACGGTGCCGGGGACACCGTTGCGGACAAGCCGGAGCGTGGTCCTTGTCACAGCCCGCCCGGCTTGCCTCGCCACGGGGCTCTTGGCCGTCCCTTCTGCGGGCGTGAAGCGGTGCCGGAGCCAAGGGTCCCTGCTCGCCCTGCCCTCGCCCTCCTGGCGGCATCGCCGGCGGCCGGCACCGCAGGCAGGGTGCTGGGCCGCACAGCCCCGGTGGGGTTGTTCTCATGTCTGCCCTCGCCCTCCTCGGGAGGCACGAGCATCTGTCTTGAGATGGCAGCCAAGGCTGCGTGTGCTGCCAGGGACGGAGGCTCGGGGACATCGCTGCGTCTCTCTTGAAGCCCACGCTGTGGGACAGGGCAGGCGCTACGTGGATGCGCAGTACCGCTCCGCTCCCCGCGGCAAAGCCCTGCGTGCCGAGACTCGGCGGGGGCTCGGCGCCCTGCGGCTGCCAGATCCTGTGCTTGCCGTCTCCGCTCAGCCCGGACCGGGACCACCGAGTCCTCGGTGCAGCGTCCCCGTGCCGGCACCTGCCTCCTGCTCCCTGAGGGTGTCCGAACCCCTCGGATGGGGGTAGCGCTCCTCCATGAAAACGTCTGCAGTGAGTTCTGCTTTCCAGCCTTGTCTCGCTGTGGTTCCTGCCGCGCTGCAATGCCCGCCCCGCGCTCGTGCGGGGCTGCTAACACGTGGGTTGTAGAAGTGATGCTGTGAAGGACAAAATATGGGAAAGGTGGTCTGGGAAAGGCTGGGAAGTTTCCTGTTGACTTTTCTGATCACAGCCAACTCTTAAGTATTAGGCAGTGAGAAGACAGGAGAAACTGCATAAGCAAAGTGTGATTTAATTAGAGGAGGAAGAGCTGAGCGATGTTGATGAAGTGCATGGTCCCATCACGGGCTGGAGTTGCTGAAATGGTCCGTGGCTCCAGGTCTGTGCTGCTGCTGGACTTGTGGCGGCGGATGCCATGCCTGCTCGCGTGGCTCCGCTAGTCTACAAGCCGCGGAGGCAGGGTTTGGTTGTGTATTAAATCGTTTTTTTCCCTGTTTTAAACCCTCTTGCTCTCCGGGAAACAACCATGCTGCTTGCCTCAAGGGATTTTTCTTCCCCGCTGCTGACTCGTTGCGCTGGGCTATGAAGTGTTGTGTCCTGGAGCTGCCCCTCGCACCCCGCTTCCGCCTCCCGGTCCTTGGGGGGCTCCGGCTCCTGGAGGAAGAGGAGACACGTTGGAGCAGTTGCCGGGGCTGGAGCGGGGAAACCCGGCTCTGCTGAGCGGCAGCAGCCTGGCGCTTGTGCCGATGCACGCTCCGGCTCTGCTGTGGGCGAAGCGAGGCTGAGATCAGCGTGGGGTGAGGGCAGATGTGGGTCCTGCTCCTGCACGGGGGGGTGTACGCCGCCCATGCCCCCCACGGCGGCTGTCGGCTGCCTGCCCTGGGCGCGTGCTGCCTTTGCTTCCCACGGTCCCCAGCCCTTCGACGTGCTGGGACGGGTCCTCTGCCAGAAGACCCCTCAAACACACACGTTTAGCAGGAAGATTTGCAAGGACAAAGCTGGTTTCCGGACTCCCGTCCCAGCGAGGCACAGACAGAGGTGAACTCCTGCGGCTTTTGGGGGCTTGGCATTTTCGGGGTGTTGTGGCAATGGGCAGCAAGGCAGAGCTGCTGCTTGGAGGCTTCGATCCGCACACCCGCATGCATTGCAGTTCGTCTTTCCAAGGCTCTGGAGATGTGCAGGATGCTTCTGAGAAAGAGAGAAGGACGCGGGTGCTGTTGAGGGGAGCACGTAGAAGGGTATGGTCGATGGAGGCTTCCGATTTTCCTTGTTGGAGATAGCTGGACGCATCCTGCTTGTTTAATTCCTATTTTGCTTTCCTTATTTGCACCTCCTTGCACCCAGACTGGATGGAGGTGAGCGGCGCTGGGTTTGGAGCGGCGCTGGCTGTCGCGGGAGGAATGGCCCCTCAAACCCCGCGTGGTTTCAGCTCGTGGAGCGGCTTGGCCGCGGCGCGCCGGGGCAGGAGAGAGGCGAGCGGAACGGGCAAAGGGCGACGCTTCCCGGGCCCTGTGGGCATAGCTGGGACGCGGTGATGGAGCCGGAGGTGGGTCCTTTGGCGAGGGGGAGGCGGGGGTGACTGCTCAGGGCTTCTGGGGGCTCGGGTGGGGTGAACAGCACCGGGGGGCTCAGGTGGTCACCTGAATATCTGGTTTTGCTGTGAGCTGATCGCGCCAAGCTGGTGGAGCGGGTATCTGCCTCCGCTGCGGGAGTCTGAGCTCAAGAGAAAGATTCCCCTGGGGCTGAAAAAAATTTTTTTTTTTTTTGTTTTTGATCTATAAAGCTACTTCCCAGATCCTTGGGAGTATTTTTATGGGTCTCTTCCTTTCCTTAGGAGCTGGGAAAACCCATGTCGTACTGTCCGCTCTCTTCCCTCCACCCTGCCTGAGCAATAGCTGCTTTCGCTTTGATTTTCCGCGGATACAGACGCTTTCGCTATCGGTCGTGATTAGAGCAGGTGAAAAACGTGTTCAGGGAACAGTGTGATTTAAAAACCAACCAACCAANGAGCCCCCAACGTGCTTTGGAAAGAGATGCTCCGCTGCAAAGCGTGACCTTCCCGTGCTCTGCTGCCGGCACCGAGGGGGGCTCCATCATCTGGGAATCCGCAGCCCCGACAGGTCCGAACCTTATTATTTTTTTTATTTTTTTTTTCCCTTTCCTTTCCTGGGTTTTTGTGTTTTGATCGCCCGCTGTGCCATAACAGCAGGTACAAGCAGAAATTATGCAGAGCCGTGCGTGACGTTGCCTACCTGGTATGTCGCCTCTGTGTCCTGGTACCTCTCTAGATGTCCACGGAGGATTAGGCATCCAGCGAAGCAGCTGGAGGGAAAGCAAGAAAAAAAAAACANAACAGTGTGATTTAAAAACCAACCAACCAACCAAAACCAGTGGCTGCTGGTGGTGCCGGGACAGGGGTACGTGAGGGTGGGTACCTGCTGCAGGGCCTTTGCCTCGGGTCTCCGCAAGCTGCTGGGGTCNGACAAAATGGACTGTCTGGCTCTGCCAAAGTATTTTCCTATTGGCATTCAGCAGCCTCGCCATAGCATGAAGAGAAAGAAAGGGGAACAGCGAGAGGAAGGAGGAGGCTTAGCCTGTCATGGTCTGCGTGTTTCCCTTTGTGCGAGCTCCTCGCCGCGCCGGGGGCCGCGGTGGGTGGGAGCCGACGTGCCAATCTTCCCCGCTTGGCCGGGGCAGGCTGCGGGCTCGTGGCCCCGGTGCCCAGCTTGCCGGCTGGCTTCCGTGCAGCGCTTCGACACCTCCCTGCCTGTTCCGCCCGCGCAAACAGCTGGATTTCAAGCTAAACCTCAGGGCGGTGTTTTCCAGGTAGCGACAGCACATCTTTCCCCGGCACAGCACCGTGCCCTTTGCCAAACTCCGCTTACACCCTGCTCTTTCATGAGGTTATCTGCTTCATTCCGCTGCAGCCAGCGGAAAAGGGGTCGTGCTGCCGGGAAATCCGAAATGCCTTTAACGTGCTGACCTCGGAGGGCACTAACAGCGTCTGATCGCATCCTCCTGCACCGAGCTCCCGTCTCAGGGCGGTGCTGCTCCCGCTTCACGAGCGCGTGCCCATGGAGCCCGCTGGCGATGCCGGCCGAGGTGAACTTCGCTTCGGAGGCAAGCTGGCAGGAAAGGGGGAAGATCCGAGGCTGCGGTGTTGGATAATCGCAGCCCCTGCCTCGGGGGGCGGTTGATGTGGGATAAAAGCGGGGAGCCCGCGGCGGGTCCTGCTCACCCCCGTATGGCCGGTCGTGGCGGGAGCGGAGGCAGAGCCCGGCGCCGAGGGGAAGGTGAGGGGGTGCTGCCCGGGGTCGTGGGGCTCACTGGGGGTGCTGGGGCTTGTCCCGGGTGGAGGCAGAGCCCCAAAGCGGTGGCCAGGCGGAGGGGCCGGATCCTGCCAACGACGAGGGGATGGGGCTGAGGGGAAGCAGCGTGGTGAGGGGCCGGGTGTGCCCCGCGACTCCTCCTCTGTTAACGTTTTATAATCCAAATCACGTTGAGATTGATGAACGCTAAACCTTGGGGCAGGTCCCAGGGAGCTGCGTATTGCCCGGCTACGAATACCAGAATGCAGCAATTAATTGCTAACGGATCGCTCTTCCTACAAGGTATTTCCAGCACTCCTTATTCCTCCGAGTTCCTTTTTCTCCTGCTGCGTATTTCAAATCCCTTTCTTTCCTGCTAAAATACTATCTTTGGCATCATTTTTAAGGACAGCTTGTTAAAAAGCTGTTGTATCTTCTGGAACACCCCGAGCTACTCTCCTGCAGAAATCCAGAATGAACAGAAAAACGCAGGGAGCGGTGGCGAGCCTGGTAAATAAATAACTGGGCTTGCAGCGTGCGTGCTGGGTGCCCGTGGGCATGGCCGGCGGGATATGAAGCCCTGGGAATATAAATTAGAAAAATGGGATGAAGGACAGTATTGATAGAAGGGCATTTGGCTGCTTCTCTGCTGCTGTTAGTGCCCCGGGAGAGAGGGATGCTCTGGAGAGCTGGCGCGGCGGTGCTGGGCTCGCGGCGGTGCTGGGCTCGCGGCGGTGCTGGTTCCCTCTCCCGCAGGTGGGTCTGGGGTCACCCCCTTCCCTGGGACCCGGGGCGACCCGCTGCCCGCGCTGCTCCTTGCGCTGCTCCTGCCGAATTGTCGGGTAGGACCCTGAACAGGTACCAGTATTTATTTTCCCAACACGGATTCAAAGCAGAGGCAAAATTTGACTCGGTCAGGTTGGCTCACTAACGGCAAGCGGGGCGCGTACTCTACTTCCAGCCATGATCCCCAACTATAAAATTAACGCTGATTTTGACCCCCTTAAGCTGCCAGGCCTTAAGGTTACAATCCTGCACGAGTAGCATCGGTTCCCTCCGTGTGAGGCTGTACTGTAAGATTGCACGGTGCCGTGCGGTATTGATTATCTGTAAAATAAATTATGATGTATGTAGTGCAGGTTTCTGACCCCGTGGTCGCGACCTCGCGGTGATTGGGGAGACTTCCGACCAGCTGAGATCAGAATAGCAAACAGCCCCCCAGCAATCAATAGAAAAACCAGCGGGTCTGATTGTTGGGGCCTTTTACAGCGATAATGTTCGACGCTGCGTACGCGCGGCGTGTTTATCCCGGGGAACGGGCAGTTTTGCTACAGACTTCGCCTAGAATTAGAGGTGAAACTCCGCGTTGGGTGTTGCGCTGCGTGACGAGCCAGGCTAGCCACGGGGCCGTCAGGGGTGGAAAACTTGGTGGTGCAAAAGGGAGCGTGCGCGTTTTCGACGTCGGGATTTTCAGTGGTCGGCAAAGCTGGTACGTCTCGGGTTGGAAGGGAGGAGCGAGGGGCAGGCGCGGAGGGTCCGCCCTGCTTGTATTGCGTATTTATTCTGTGAGTGCAAAATAGCATCATCTCGGCGAGAACTCTGCTGAGCTGCGAGCCAAACCGACCGATTTCTGGCAAAACCGATAGCTAGATTGCAGGGCTGAGTTTTTAGAGATGCGCAAGATGCCGGCAGACGTGGATGCGGTGAACGAGGTGCCGGCTCCGGTGCCGTGCTGGGCTTGCTCCCCTGAGCTGCGTAGGCGCAGCTGAGCCACCGAAGCACCGGCAAGGTGGGGGACGGAGAGGGAGCCGGTAAATGGGACTCGTCCGCCAGAGAGGCGGAGGGCTTGCTTTTGTGCTGTTTATCTTGAAAGAGTAGGTAACGTGAATTTAACTGCCGTTTGGATTGAGCAAACAAGAAAATGGAATTTATTTGCGCGGTTTTCATTTCTTTCCGGGAGCGTGATTTCCCCAGCGTGCGCCGTCGCCGTGCGTGCCAAGAAGCCCAACGCCCACCAGGTGACGGCGCGGTAGAGAAAGTCGGTGCTAGCTGTGACGCAGGACCAGCCAGGCTGAGCTCGCGGGGCTGCTCCGGCAGCCGGATGGCAAGCCCGGGAGCGTGGGGAGCTCTAGGTGTTCCCAGACCGAACGGGAGCGATAGGCGTTCCCGGCTGAAACGGGGAACCGCTCGAACTGTTTCTTTGGCACCGTTCGTGTGCCGCGGGGCTCTGACCCGCTCCTGCAGGTCCCCTTGCAGGAGGATGCTCGGAGAGCAGGGGGATGGGGACGTCTGGCCCGAGGCACGGTGCTTTACAGCATCGCGGTGCTGCAGGCACGAATGCTGGTGGTTCAAGGCACGGGCTGTTGGGGAATCTCCAGCTGCGTGCCGTAAGGTCTCCTTTCTGTGTTTGCCCACGGCTGACCTGGATTTCCCCCCGGCGGCACTTTTCCCCACTGCTGGTGGCTGGCGATGGATGCGGCAAAGCGCGTTGGGATCTTCCCGGTGCCCGCAAGCTGCGTGGGGACGCAGCAGCCCAAACCTCAGAAGGTGCCTTCGTGATTTAACGATTCTAAAGAATCATCTTAACGATTCTTAGTGAAAGAAAACACTTCTTCCCCACCCCCCCATTTAAAAAAATGTTTCAAAAAGGATTTATTTTCCAAAACTGTTGAGAGTTGTTCCCTGACAATGGGAAGCCCGCAATCTAAATTAAAACCAAATGAAACTTTTCCCTAACTCAAAGTAGAAAGATAAGAAATCCTATTTGTCCAGCATTTACAGCATAAAGATTTCCACGCAGAAGCGCAGCTAGTAGAGATCAGTACAAATCTTCTATTAGAAAACAAACCGTGCTTTTCCTTTCTGGCCCTGTGCTCGCGTGTTTGTTATATCTGATCCTGAAGGCAGATTGACAGTTTGGTTTGGATTAAATTCAACACACGGTTTATGCCATGCTTTCGATAAGGCTCAATATTAATCTGATTTTTTTTTTGTGTGTGTGTGCAGTCTTTAGTACACGAGCAGCAGAATTGTCCGTTCCTAGGAATATTTTCGCAGTGAAACCATTGAGGAATTTACCTCTGCAGGCAAGATAAAATTACTGGTTTTAAAACCTCTCAAGGTCCCAAGTAAAGTTGAAATCCATTAACTGCAGGCAGTACGCTTGACGTGACCTGGGCAGCTTTCGAGCTGTTTTATTGACTGATAGAAAGAGCATTTTCTTTACCTATCTTTGGAGAGGCAGCAGAGGAGGAGACTGGCTCACGCAGAGGGACCAGGGCAGGTTCCTGTACTTGTACCACCAGCACCAGCTCACAGTTCTGGTTAGCCGGGGATGAAGATCCTCACCGTTCACACCTGTACGTGCTTGCGACCTTCTTCCTGGGAATAACGAGCATTGCCATGGCCTGCTGGTTCCATCAACGACCTCCTGCGGTACGTCCCAAAGACGGGCTTTTAGGTGCGTTGGCCCATTAGGTACAAATAAGTTACTTATTTGTATAGTATATATTTATTCTGTTTATATGGGCTTCACTCTCCAAAGCTGGTGTCTTTTGTCATTGCTCTGATCCCTAGAAAGAAAGCAGGGGGGGAAAAAGGTAGAAGAATTGGGAATGGGGAGGACCGGAGGAGAAGAGGCAAAGGAGGAATTGCTTGTCGCCTTTGAACTCTGTGGCTCAGCGTTTTGTGCCTGGAAAGTCGGCTGCAAAGCGTTGCGTCCGTCCTCGCTGTCGGATGCAGCGATCTGTTGTGGCTAATTTTGGGGCCACCTCTAATGCAAGCGTGGCGACTTGCAAACGTGGTTATTTTATCGGGGTGAGGTTGGTCCTGAAGCTTGTCTTTGGTGCTTGAAGTCAACGGGTGCTGGCAGGACCTGTCGGTTGGTTGTACGGTGCTAGAACCGGGTGCTGGAAAAGCTCTGGCTTGGTGGTGATGCTGAAAGCAACTGAGGTCCTTATCCCAACTATATATCAACTTAATGAAAAATGAAATTAACGGAGCTGGAGATGAACATTGCCCAGGTCTGCATTCCTTTGAAGCTGCCTCCAGCAGCAAGCGCTTAGGTGAGCTCTGCTCTGAGCGATGGAGCTCGCGGGACACGTGTCTCAGGGTGAAGTGCTCGTTCCTCAGCAAGACGGTGCGCGTTCCCTGTATCCATCCGTGTTGGGTGAGCCCGGAGAGCTCCAGCCTCAAACGGAAAATGTGTGTTTGCACAATTAGCGTGGCCCCTTCCTTCCCTGGGAGCAGAATGGTTTATTGATTTCTTTGGCCCGCTCGCCCCCACCTATTCAGCAATAATGACCCTTCCACCCCAACTCTAAATCATCCCAGCCTGCCTCGCCCGTAAGCCCTCTAATCTTTTTGGGTTGTTGTTGGTATTTATGCTCGTGGAGGTTTATGATCTGTCGGCGCTGGCTGCTGAAATGCTTTATTTATCCATACGCTGGGCCACACAGGGAGCGTCCTTATTCTGGTATCGTGTTCAGGATGCTGTAGTTAAGGTTTGTGTCAGCACTTCCATGCACAAACCTTGTTATTCAGGGGTTTTGCAACTCCGTGGAAAAGAAAACCAGCGACCTGGCACGGCGAGGGGAGACTCAGAGGCACACATGAAAGCCCAGCAACCCACTGCCCATTTAGGGATTATTAGATGGGCAACCTCTTTCCTCGAGGAAAATAGCCAAAAACATCCTCCTCCTTTGGTTTGACTTTGTAAAAAGAAAACCCTCTTTTGTGTGCTTGTATTGGTGTCGGATGGGGAGAACACAGTGAGGTAGGACACGGGCTGGAATCCTCTCCGGATGCTTAAAAAATAAACATCCGGCCGATGCGGAACAAAAGTGCCTTCTCCTCTGGAGGAGCCGTGCGGTGTGGAGGGTTTGGGGAAGGCAGTGGCTGCTCCCCGCCGCCTCGCTTTGCCCGGTCCCACGGCCGGCTCGGCACCGCAGCCCTCCGAACAGTAGGCGACGGGGTACATAAATGTGATTTATTGCCCTGTTAGCGCAGGAGCTTGTGGGCTTATAAATTACTGGGAGATTTCTCGATAATAGAGGGAGTGTGGTATAAACAGGAGAGATAATAGGGCTTGAGAATGCGTTCCAAAGAACTTTGGGGGAAGGAAAAAAGTTTCGTGGCCGTTGGCAGGTACGGAGTGATGGCTCGCTGTGGTGGAGGAAGAGCTGTGACAGACCGACCCAGCCGGGGAGATTTGTTTTATTGCTCCCTCTTAGCGGCTGATGGATTTTGTGGGCAGTCCGTGGAGAAGAGCGGTAAGTCAGAGTGAAGATGCTCGTGGAGCCCGTTAGCCCGAGACAGCAGGCTGGGGTTTGCATCAGGGGTGACCTGGTTAAGCGGGATGGATCGGCCACTCGTGTCCGCAAGCAGGAGCAGGCAGCGATGAAGTACCCTCCGGCTCCGGCAGAACGGGGACGCTGGGGCAGCCGGGTTTTGTAAAGGGAAACCGGGAGTGCCAAGGAGATTCTCGACTATTTTTGTTAGCGGGTACGGAGCTGATGTGACTGGCAGCCCTAAGGCACCGCTCCAAAGCCGTTTTTCTCTTCTCCGGGATGGTGCCGGCAGGTCTTGCAGCACGTCACCGCGTGTAGCCGAGGGGAGCGTGCAGCAGGCTGGAAGCGGCAGGGATGGTACTGGAGCATCGTTTCGGGCAGGGCATTAGTGAATTGGGAGGTGCGGGAATGCATCTCCTCAAACGTGCCTGGGGCCGGGGGACGCCCAGCTTCGGTGCTTGTCTCCCCCTCAGTGCTGGGTTTGCTGACCACCTCTGGCAGGGCGTGGGGGGAAGGGGTTGGCAGCTTCTCTGCCGGCTTACGAGAGCGCCGGGCTTGACGAGGAGCATCTCGGGTGCTGACACTGAACCAGAGGTGGTTCCCGTCTGCTCTCCCTTGAAGCTCTTGGAGCTGGCCATACGTTTTGTTCACGGAATGTGAACTTCTAAGCCATTTTTGAACATCTTTGGCTTACTTTGGGGATGTTTTCAGTGTGAAATCGGGTTTTGCTGATGGTTCCTGGGAGCTCTGCAGCGTGTTGCTGTGCAGCATCTCAGACCGTGGTTTCAGGTAGGGCCACCCTGGAGAATTGATAGGAAATGGAAAAGGTTATTGTTAATGATGACTTCAATTGAGTTTTGCTAAGTAAAAGTGGGTTGTCCCAGGTAAGCTGATTTGAAGAGATTTATTTAAAGTAGCACATTTTCAAATGGAAATCGGTTCTGTCCACCTCCTATGTTAGCAGGGCTCCCGTGGTGAAGTATCTGGGGTTCAGAGGACATCCAGAATGCTCCATCCTGCCTTACAGTTGATGAAATGCATTTTGCAAGGCAAGCTGAGCATAAAGCAAGATCAAAAGAAAATATCTCCTTTGCAGAGATGAACGAAATTTTGCGTCTTAAGTTTCTAATAAACAAATTACTGATCAAAATTATCTCTGGAAAACCCTGTTCCAGAAATAGCTTGCAAGACTTTTGTGCATAAAGATGTTTGTCATGTACGTGGGAAGAGAAGACCTTTTATATTGCAGATGCTTGGTCATGGTAACTTGGTGAGAGGAAAGGGAAACTCATCAGCAATGTGTTGGCAAAGGTGCAACTGAAATGGGGAAAAGCTGTTTGAAGGACAAGGGGGTGCTCATCTCCGTGGCTGTGATTTCACAAATTGCCGCTTATTTTTAGGTAATTTGCTGGCCTGCTCCACTTTTCACCCTGACTGCTCTTCCTCAACACTGTTAACCCGGGACCTTGCTTTTAACAAGTCCCAGTGGCTTGTTCCTGGGAGCTGGTCTGCTGGACTGTGCTGGGCTGTTGTCCCAGTTCCCTGCTCTCTTCTGTTCAGGAGCCTCCAACGTCATTTCCAAACCTAAGCTTTCCTCGGGGAACAGCGGCGCTGGGCATCTCTGGGCCCCCGCAGGAACAGGGCAGCTGAATCTTACCTCCCCTCTGTCCCCTTCCTGTGAATTTTGGGGTTTGATACAGCTGCGTACTTTCATTTTTGAAAAGGAAGGGTTGTGCCCCTGCCTCTTCCAACAGTATCTCAAGTCAGGGCTCGTCTGATAGACTATTTGGATATGGGGGTTGAAGTCCAAGCACAGAGAATATGTCATTACCTATTGCCGGCGTCACTGGCGAGTGGGAACTGGAAGGAGAAAAGGAAATGCCCAGAGGTGTTGGTGGTTTACTGGGTTTTTCAGGCCTGAGGAGAAGACACTGTCTCTGTGAATCATAACGTGAGGTTTGCAGAGATCTCCTTCACGTACAACTCCTTCTCCTGTTTTGGGGAAGGGCAGGTCCGCCGTGACCCCTCGTCGTGCTGCAGTGCGTCAGTCCTGCCGTCACAGCTCTATTTCACCGGCGCGGGACGAAGAGCCCGGAGAGGCTGGGCATCTCCATCGGGTGTTGTAATGAGGCTCTGGAAGAGAGATCAGCCCAGAGGGACAGGACTTTTCCCCCTCAGTAACTAGTATTAGCAGGCTGCTATTCAGGAGACGTGCAACCATTGAGGCTGCCGTGTATTTACCGGTTTCCAGTGATATTTTGGTAGTTTCCACAACGTGGATTTGATACTTGCCCTGAACCTGCAGAAGTCTCCCTTCAGAGCGGTGCTGTTGGAGATGGTGGGACTACAGAAGATGCTCAGTTGAATGGTGGACAAGACAAACTTTAAATGTAGGAGGGGAAGGTGCAAGCTATGGGAGGGATTTTGGGTCGCAAGCAGCTAATGTCAGCCAATCCTAAAAGCAGGCATGAAAAAACTGGAGGCCAGCGGGAATGAGCACAAGGCAGAAGTGAGGTACTGGCAGCACAAACATTCCCAGCGGAATGACTCCTGCCACGTCAGTAAATCCCCCGGCTGGCCTCGGGTTATTGTTAGATGGATTAACCTCCCTGTTCTCGGTCACAACCATTTTCTCATAACCCAGCACGGTGCGGAGGCTGCCAAATCGTGGGATGAGTGAGCAGTGACACCTGAGGAGGTCCCTTCCCGTGTGGGGTCACTAGGTGTTACCTTGCCAGGATAAGCAGGAGCGGGACCCGTTGGAGCTTAGTAAAAGGTTTGCAGAGAGGAAACGAGACAGAGGAAGGGTGGCACGGGATAACGGATAGGGTCTCCAGGCATCCGAATCAGCTGTGTGCTTTTGGAGAAGCCGCCTTTCACGTGAGATCAGTGCTTGGGAGCTACTGTCCGGGGAGATGGTCGTTAGCCACATCTCACTTTTTTTTTTTCTTCTGGGGGACATGGCAAAAGGTGTTTTGGAAATCCTGCCCTGAGCTCATGTGCACTGCTCGGCAGTTGCCATGTTTTACCCTAGAGGGAGTTGGTTTTCTGCAGTGGGAGCGGGGATCTGTGTGTTCCTTGGACGATGTCAGGGGACCGGGATGAAAGGAGCTACCAGGGTAAACATCGGATCACTGCTGCGGTGCTGCCACTGCCAGTGTTTATTTCTTTTATGGGGAGATTGGTCTCTGGTGCTCTTCTGTCTCCTTCTGATGGTGGTGTTTTCCCGAGTATCGTCTGGATTTCCCATGTCTTGTGCTTTTGCTCCTGTTTTCGCGTATGTCCTGGCTGGGCTGGTATGGAGCAGAAGAGCCAGAGATGTCACCTTGGACCTGATGGGCCCCTGCTTCAAACGGGCGTTGCGAGTCCTAGGGGTGAACGACTCTGCCTTTTTCCAGGGTTTGGAAACCCCCCGACCGATCTCAGAGGAGTGAGCTGGGGGTTTCCGCTCTGCCCTGCTGCCGTGGCCAAACGGGTTTGCAGCCGGAGCATCTGCCCCGGGAGGAGGTTGCTGCTGGTGGAAGGAAAAGGTCAGGAGTGCTTTGAACCTGGCAGGTTTTCCAGTAATTGGGCTCAGGTCTCGTTTGAAGGGACCAACAAATTGCTGGTAAGTATTTTTAGTGGGGTGCTTGCAGCTTTTGTCCCAGGAGCACCCCGCTGGGAGGGCTGCCCCGGTCTCTGCTGCAACCCAACCGGCGTGGCCAAGCCGGGCTCCTCCACCGCTGCGTGTGAAACGGGGCGAGGAGCAGAGGGCGATGGGGACAAACCGTGTGCTCGCCCGGCAGCACCCCCCGGATGGTGGGGGGCAGCCCCTCACCCTTGTTTCTCACCTTTGCAGAACTCCCTGTGCTTTGTGCAAAGGCTTTTAACTTGTTCAGGAGCAAGTTGGCTGCTGCTGGGTCTGCTTCAGAAGGGACGTCCTCCGCGGCTCGGGCAGGGGTTGTTGCGCTGCTGCCTTCTGGGGGACCGGGTTTGCTCTTAGTGTGTTTTGGGCTGGAGAGACTTCAGGGTTCCCTCTCGGGGTTTTGCTTCTTGAATGCCTGTTTCAGCTGCTCAGCAACACGAATAGACAACTACTCGCCACGGTTTGAATTGCTGAGTGGTTTTAATTCCTGCATATCAGGGATGTTTATTTCAGCAGGAGTATTGTCCACATAGAGGAAAAAAAACTTTTTTTTTTTTTTTTGGTGAAGGTAGCGAAGGCAGTTGCAGCATGCCAAGCTCCCCAAATCCAGCTGCTGACTTTGTGGATCCGGGATCTCACAGAGGTTGGTGGGGGTTGTTCTGCAAACCCTTGGTGCAGTTTTCCTTGCAGCGATACTCAGCAGTAGTGAGTTTTGCAGGTCAGGACTGTTGTGAATGCTGTGGTAGTGTAACATCCTCCAGAGCCGGTCCTGTCTTCTCTCCATGGGTTGTGTGTCTCATGCTCTGCATGGTAGGACGTGTCCGGAGCAACGTTCGTGGGGTGAGGTCTTGGTCCTGGGGAGGTGCGAGGGTTTCTGCTGGCACCAAGGTTTGGGTTGCCGTGTAGTTACAAGGCAGTGCTGTTCAGGCAACGTCTGGCACCAAAGGGGATGAGACCTGAGCGGGGGGCTGGAGGGGACGTGGGGGCTTCACCCTGGCCCTGGAGGGCTCTGCCAAGGCCTGAGGTGAGGGGCAGAGCTACATAAACTGTTGGGTGATACTAGTCCAGCTTTTATTCCTGTGTTTCTTCCAGTAAAAAACAAAACAAAAAACAAAAAATCATTAGCGCAGTAGTAAATGGGAATGTTGTACATCTTGGAAAACCGAGCGCTGAACATAGGAACACATTTGGAGCCCTGAAACCCAGCCTATCCAACTTCTGTCTGGTGAGTTTGACAGCTACAGCATTAACCCTTGCGACTTCTGCAGCCCAGGCTGCATGGAGATGCCCCGTGGAAGCCTGAGGTGACCTCGTGAAACCACCATGGAAATGTAATGTTTTTCAGTAAGCAAGGGAGGAATCTGTTTGAGCTGTTTGTTTGGGTTTATGTTAATATCTTCTATTTTTTCCCCCTACTTGCCTTTTTGAAACTCCTGTTCTTATTATTCTGGAATCATCACGCTGTTTCCTAAAAATATAGTTTCACTGAGATGTGGTTGGATTTTTTTAAAATGGAAAAGCAGTGGATCATGTGGGACAGAGTTGTAGCACTTGAGCAAAGCTAAACTGCTTTGTACGGCGTGGGCCCCAAGTCTCCCTGCGTCCGAATCTCTTCCTGAGACAAAATCACGTGAATCAATGACAACTTTGAGTCGAGCTGGCTGAGACGGCCTTAAACTGGTATCAGAGATGTCCTACGAGACCACAGGGCTGGACATTTTAAAGCTCTGTTGTGATCTGGTGTCCCAGTTTGGGAACCCGAGAGGACAACCAGAGTTACTTGACAAACGTGCATCTGCTACATGGAGGATCTCAGTCTTCCCCTTGAGTCCTCGGTTGGCCAACGGTTGGAGCTGCAGAACCGAGCACCTGCAGATCCCTTTGGGTCCGTGAGGACCTGCAGCCACCCTTCGAAAGCATCCTGAGGGAGATGAAGTGCCAAAGCTGGAGTGGTCACATCTACGTGGCGTCGGGTCAGACTTTCCTTCCAGCGCCGACCTCCCTCGCAAGCCCTGGGCAGCGGCTTTGGAAGGCGACGTTTTGCCAGGCGCAGTGGAAGTCAGAAGGACCACCCAGTTCTGATAAGGGCAATTCAGAAAGGAAGGGGAAGATTGTGAAAAGAGGGGCAAAGGGGCACAAAGGGAAGGAAAAAGAAAAAAAAACCAAACCAACACCCCACCGCTGAACAAAAATGAAGATCAAGACCGCTGTTAAACACACTGCCTGCGAGGGAGGTCTCCACCGTGCCTTTTCTAATCTAGAGCCAGCAAGGATTGTATTAACAGCTTCAACGCAATGGAACAAATTAATCCCTGATGTAATTGAAATCGGTGAGGTCTCACAATAGGTGAGTTTGACCCAGTGGGATAGAAATAGAACAAGTATTGGAATGAAGGAGTGAAATGAAGTCACACTGTTCAGCCATTGGTATTTCATTCCTAGAAACAAAGGCCAGACAAATGCAGAGAATACATGGCTCTGCTGGGCATGGTTGAAAGCTGCTCAATAATATCAAGCTTTGAAGGGATATTTCTGTGTGGAGAGGAAGTATGTAGCAGAGATATAACAAGCATTAAAAAGAAAGAAAGACAAAGAAAGAAAGGAAGAAAGAAAAAGCCCTCCTTGCTCGTTGCCTGATTGATAGCTGTGATAAAATAATACCAGCCCTAAATTTAAAAAAAAAAAATAAATATCCCAACTGGAGAAAAATAAGAAAAAGGATTAAGGTCTGAATTGTATTTCTGGAGAATCAAAACTGTCAAGAGCTTGTGGCGAGAGGCAGCGTCCTGCAGATACCCCTGCAGCTGAGATGCACGGGGTTGGTTTGCTCTGGTTAGCGCAGGCAGCAGAACTGGTCCCGCTGGGAAAGAGGTGCCTTTGGGTGCTGGGAGGCAGCTCGGTCTCGGCCCCTTCGTCTCTGCTGTGCCACGGCACGACGCAGGCTCCTGCGGGGCGGGAAGGTGGACGCTGGAGGGGTGAGCTCCCTCTTGCAGGCTGCTGAGCTGCTGTTGCTCACGGTCGTTGTCTTAATAATGTGACTTGGGGGCTGCAGGCAGTGCCCCGGTTCTGAACCGGTGAGAATGGGCATGTGCAGGTGGAGATGCGGAGGACGGGGGCTGTTGGAGAATGTTTGAGAGCTGCTTTGCAGCACGCTCGTGCTGGGCTTTGCACCGGCGCCCAGCGCTGGCTGGAGGCACCTTTCCCTTCCTCTGGGTGCTGCATGTGAGTACGGCTGGGGTTTTAAAATCTTTAATCAAGGCTGAAATCAAGGCTCTTCCCCAGACCGAACCGTTTCCTAGCGTGGAACAAGTTTAAAATGTCACCATCTCACAAATAGTGCATTTTTGCAGTTCTGGCTAAGGCTCACTCCATCATCCCAAGGAGAAATTTGGTTTTCTCGAAGGCGGCATCATCTTTCTCTAGAAAATGGCCAAATACTGACTGATGGGCCATAAAACATTCATTTCCCCAAACTCTCAGGTTCCAGTTTTTTGGCACTACCTCCCGCCTTCCTTGCGGTTTCGTACCAGGCTCGGTAACGCTGTTGTCTGCCGTCCGAGGGTCGATGGACACCGTGCTTTGGGGGAGCTGGGTGGCTTGGCAGGCTGGCGGGATCTCGGGGAGGTACTGAGGAGTTTGGCTGAGTGATAGGCTGTGTGTTTCGGAGAGAGCGANGCTGAGGAGTTTGGCTGAGCGATAGGCGTATTCCCCCGGGGCTGTGTGTTTCGGAGAGAGCGAAGTCCTGGTGCTGCCCGAGGAGATGTAACGTATGGCCTCTCTGACTGAGACAGTCTGGAGAAGAGGAGGCTCTGCTCGCAGAGCAGCTTTTGGATCCAAGTATGCGTCACCTCGCTGAGCTCTATGTCCCCTCTTCCAAGCTCTGGAAACGTCTTCTCTTTGGGTCTTGTTTAACGTTTCTGAAATCCAAAGGGACAGCAGGCTCGACCTCCTCGTCACCCCTTTTCCTTCCTTCTCCTTTCCAGCTCCATCCCTCCATGCGCTTCACTTAGAGTGCATTAAAGAGCAAACATCATTGAATTTCGCGTACTGCAGCAGCTTGAATTATGAACGGGCTGTAGAGCGATACAGCTCTTGTAGAGCCAGAGCTTCTGGCATCTGGGTTTTAAGTAGGACGTTCATGCTTGTCCAATGAAATATTTTTTTCCCACTCAAAAAAAACCCATTTCAAGTGAAATACTTGGTAAACGCCATTGGTGGACGCTTTTGTGGCGTTTGGGAGTCTCATGTCTGCATCATTTTGAACAACCTCTTCCATGGTGCACCGAGTTGCCCTTTCTCACGGTGCGTCCCGGCGGGTACGCAGTCATCATTCAAGGGGACGTCTCCCAAGACCGCGAGTGCAACTTTAGCTTTTTGCATATTTGTTTTTCAAGGGGAAAAACATTTTCCTGCGGATAGCAGGAAGAAACAAACACCAAAACAAAGGTCTGAGTTCTGTTATTTTGAAAGGCTTAGTTACATTTGTGCAATTCGAGCGCTGTCACGCCACAGCCTCTCTCCCGTTGGATGCACAAAGATTCACTCCAAAGTGCCCTTTCCCTTTGCTCCGGGTTCCTGCTCTGCATCTGAATATGGAGCCGCTTTGTGTCAGATAAACTTCCAAATGTGCTTCTAAGCCCAAAGATGTGAATACGTCAAGGTGGCACGCGTCCGCTTCTGTCTGGCTACGAGCTAGGCTCTGTCGCCTGAGGGTAATGATATCCTGGTGACAGATTGACTTTGCAGCCGAGAGGAGGAAAAAGCAGCAAATAAGGAGTGCATTGTGTTTCACTGTGCGTCGAGGGTGGCTTCGAGGTGAGCTAGCAAATCCCGCTGTAACTGGCGGAGGGGAATCTTGCCAAAGTCATGGAAGCAAAGCGGTTTGTTACTTGCCTTCGCGGACTTGAGAGAGATCTGTCTTGGATATCCTCTTGTTGACCTTATTGAGTTAACTTTCATGTGTTTAGAAGGTCATGGAGAAAATCATCAATATTAGGTTGATTTGATGGCTGAAAGGTAGTAAGTATTTCCTGCTTATCAGATGGGGTTTGAAAGGACTTCGAATAGCTTGATTTGTTTATCTTTTGCAATCGGTACGGCCCTTAGTGAGAGGGATTTTGTATTCCTAGTTCAGTTTGGGGAATGACATATGGCTTGCTCTCTGATGAGGCTTGGAGGCTCCATAGGATAGAAAGCAAAAAAATCAGGAAATTCTGAAGTCCGGCTCCCTTGGCCATGCTGTGGGCTTTGGACATCTCATGCTGTAACGCTTTATGACGTGAACAGTAACAGATTAACATCCCCTTTTACTGAAAAGCTCAAAATAAAAAATTTGAAGTGTGGAGATGTTGGTCGGATGGAAAGCCAAATCCTGTAAAGGATTCACTGGGTTGGATATTTATTTTTTGAGGGAAAAAATATTTTTCTGTGGATAGCAGGGAGAAACAAACACCAAACCAAAGGTCTAAGTTGTGTTATTTTGAAAGAGGGGTATTTCATTGACCTCAGTGGGGCTGCGATTGCTTTCTGTTCACAACAGGGCATCCGTGTTTGCAGAGACGTGACACAAACTTGTGTAGGACTAACGTCGCCGTGCTGCTGTCAGAGGCTTTCGCCGTGCTTGAGCGTTTCTTGGATTGCTTAATGGTGAAACCTGAGGATGCATCAGCAAAATGGTCTTTCCCTCGCCCTCCACCTGGGATTTAACAAATAGGAGAGGCATTCGTTAAGCTGCAGGATCACTGTAAAGCCATTTAAAATGAAATCCACTCGTTGCTTGAGAATCATTTGGCAAAAATACCACTTGAAAAATCTCCTAGTGTGGGCTGAGACAGATGCCATTTCTGGTCCCTGTGGCTGTTTGGAAAGGAGGTAGGGCTGAGCGCACCTACCTCGAACGATGGGGCAAGGACAGAGGAGGGAGAGCTGCTGCTTCTCGGGAGCGAGGCGTTTCTGATGCATTGGTTGCTTGAGACGATGGTGGTTTTTAAAAGCAATGCTGTTTATTCCCTTGCATAAGCTCTGAATTGCCAACTGTATTTTAAGGATGCCTTTGCTAGCTGTATATTATCAGTGAAAGATGTCGTGATAAATAAATAATAAATGGACGAGGAACTGATTGGAAAGAAAAAGAGAGGAAGAATAAAAATGAAACCAAATTTGTCGCTCTGTTTTAACGACTGCGATTTTGCAGACTATAAACTGTTGGCAAAGAATGAGATGGAGTTCTCCGAAACCCTGAGATGCCGAAGTTGTCCTACCTAGACAGCGGCCCGTACCAGTTGGATACGTATTTTCCTATCTCCAAACCAGACCACAATACAGATCCCACCAAAATGCTGGAGGAGATAAAATCACGCAGGAAATCCTTTTCCTGTCCCTAGGGAGTGTCCCACAGGGCACGCTGCTGGGAGGGAGCTGGAAGGTGCCAGCAGTAGCCGTTCGTTTCAGGGACCTGTTGTGCTGAACGCGGGATCCACAGTCTGTAGGTTGGGCTACCTACAGCAAGGATGCGTGGATGAGCAGACTGAAAGGAGAACAAAAAGCAGTCCTTTTGCGTATGATGTTTTTATATGCAGGAATAACACATTAATAGTAAAAAAAAAAAAAAAAAAGTTAAGATTTCCTTTGGCTTTGGTGAAGAGGAGTGAAAGCCCGTAAGTTTTCAAGTGGTTCTGGAACTTGAAGACATTTCTGCATTTGTTTTTGTGTGGTTGTGATTCTTACGGAAATGTATTGGAGGGTGGATGGACTTGGTTTTAGGTGACCTTCTTGGCGATTGGGTACTGAAGGAGGCATATGTTACTAATTTTTTTGAGATTTATGAAAGAGAGTTTCTCGTACGGTATATATAAATGGCCTTTCTTATCTCAGTAAGGTTAGCTGCTTGAGGGAGTGTACTCTTTAGGGCAGGGATGCTGTGAGAATGGATTTCAGCGCTGATCAAATAGGTTTTATCTCACGAAATCGACACTGCACGCAATTTTATTTTAGAGTATGGATACTCTCTGCCGCAGGCCAGATGCAGCCCAGGCTGGCACGGCTAATTCACCTTGGCCGCGCTCCAGCGGAGCATCCTGTTTCAGCAGAGCGGTTAAGCGTGTGCTTATCTTTAAGCAGGCAGCTGAGTCCCGGTGGTTTCACTGATGCTCTGGACCACGGGGCAGGTCAACTGCAAGGAGAACCTGTGGCGTGTTCCTCCTCCGGGATTTCTTCCCCTGGGTTAGAGCCGGGTCTGTTTCTGGCGAAGTGACGGAGCGATACGTGCTTGGGATGACTTTGTCAGGGGTCGGCGTCCCCTGCCCATCCCCGCGTCAGGCTGCCGCTGGGCTCGGACAAGGTGGTGGGGTTGTGGGAGACGGCAGCCAGGCCCTCGGCCAGGGGAGGAGGAGACGTCATCCCTCCGGGCTGCGGCGTGCCCTTCGTGCGAAGGGAGGAGACGTTTAACGAGCTGATCTTGGGCAGGAGAACTGCGACAAACATGCGCAGGCGGGATCGTGGCATGTTGGGAGCTGGCTGCAGCGCGGGATGGCTCCGCGGGTGCTCCGGAGTCTGCCCGGGCACTGCCGCCACGGGCTGGGGCCTCTGTGGTGAGAGTGCTCGAGAGGCAATTAAAAGAGAGAATTAAAACATGTTTTGGAAAACAGATTGCCCTTTCTGGGTGAAGTTTCCAAGAAAGCAAAGCAACCTGCCCTTCCCCCCGTTTCAGATCCCACCTGTTTTGGTTTTTTCCCTAGAAAAATGTGAAATTCATTAACATGTGGTGAAAGCAATGTAACGACGTCATCTCGATTTAAAATCTATTTTAAATCTTAAAAACGAGGGAGCCAGAATCTTAAGTGCAAATAGCCGTGCTTTTGTGGGTACGAGGCAGACTGTCAACATGACTCAAACATCTCTGGTTTTAGTAGTTCAGCATCCTTTGCAACCATATCATTTGAAAAGAAGGCAAGGGGAGATGTAGGAAGGAAAGAAAAAAAAAAAAGCCTATTATTCACGTCTAAAGCCAGGTCCTGCTTGCTGTGGTGCCTCGGGAGGAGAGCGCGAGCAGAGCCCGGCTGAGGCGAAGGACACGAGCTCCGTCAGCATCCCGCGGCACCCTCCTGGCAGGCGCCGCGGCCGCTTCTCCTCTGGCATCCAGTCTCCTCCTGACTTCTGACAGTAAAATAAGAGAGTTAAATCCCTTTCTCTCCTAGGACTTGGGCTTCTAATAGCATAATCCCAGCATTTAATAAGGGCAGCAAAGGCGATCCCGCACCGTCGCTGTGAACCTCATGGCTGTTGCCACTGTGTTGAATATAATGTTTTTGTTTGGGTTGCTTAGTGAGGGTCCGGCGCTAAGCAGCACTGCCTGCCTGAAGTTTTCCTCCCGCCGCTCATCTGTGCGGCTACTCGATAATTGGAAACGCTAAAAAGTTGTTCTGGGGTTTCGACTTTCAGGGAGTATTTGGCTTCGAAATATTTGCTGGTATGAGATGACATACGCAGGAGGCTGAAGTGGGGCTGTTTTGCATGTTGTGGCCGCTGGTTCTTATGTGTTTTAGCCTGGAATGGACCTGAACGAGGATTTATTGACCCTTTTCCATTTGCAGTCCCAGCTCCGTCCCCACACTGCTTGCAGGCTCAGGAGGACAAGCGTGCCGGTGCAGGAGTGCGTTAGGAAGAGAAGTAGTAAACCTGCTAGGAGTAAATGTTGTTCTTCAGCCAGTCCCAACCCTCGGCATCATTAAATTCCCGTGTCATTCTTATTTTGGGGTGGATTTTGTCTCTTACATGCAAGTGGTAGGCAGCATTAGAGTTCACCAACGAGTAGACTTTGAATGGTCTTTGTCTCGGTCAAATTACAAATTGCCTATTGTGTGGTGGTTTCATATGTGTGTACCACTCAATAACCTTTTGCTTTTGATTTGCGACTGATTTATTGTCCTGCGAAGGGAGTCTGCCACCAAAACATTGTCGGTCTGTGAGCGTGGAGTGGGCAGCGTGGATGTTGTGGTGCAAACGCTCTCGGGGACAGATCGCGGAGCCGTTTCTGGGCTTTCCTATTGTTAGGGAGTGAAGTGCTTTTGGGTGCGTGCTGCCCGGCCTCCCCTTCTGGAGAGTATCCTGAGATGAGAACGTCTGCATTGCCTGGTCCTCTGACCTTGGGCAAGGCGGGACAATCCCTGGAAGCAAAAGCAGGGATCCTGTTCCGGTGTTTCTTGGGAACAGTTAAGATTGGAAACAAGACCTCCAGAGAAGGGCGGATGTGTCAGAGAAAGTTTCTGGTAATATTTTCAGGCTGTAGTGAGCTAAGGTTAATTTAATCCATTGGCCAGAAAATCCAGAAGAAGTGGCTGCAGCGGTCAGACCCCTGCCGATACCGGGCTGGACGTGCTGGTTTGGCTCTCGCTGGTCCCTGTGACCTCTCCCCAAGCCCTGGTCCTGGTGAGGCGGACAGAGATGCATCTGTAGGCGGTCACCAGGGAGCTGGCTTCACTGAAAAGCAGAGCTGGCAAAAAAGTGAGGCTGAAGAGTGCCCATGTACAAATGACACTTTTATGGTAGTGGATTTTATGCCTGTGCGAAGCTGGAGTCCAGTCTGGTAATGTCAGCATAAATAATTTTTTCCTTTGACTTGTTCCCTGGATTAACTAATCTGGGGAATCAATGCAGCTGCTGAAGGTGAAGCACAAATTCTCTGGAGCAGAGTCGTCCATCCCCTTTCTCCCATACGTGTTCGTGTAACCTGGTAGAGACTACGCATATGCAAAAGGAACCCTTTTATGTCCAGTGTGGCTGAACAGGATTAAATCAAAGCAGGACCAAGCAGAAGTTTTTACTCAAAAAAAACCCAAAACCAAACCCCAACCAAAAAAAAAAAAAACCAACCCAAAACCCAACCCACAGTTTGATTGTAAAACCCCAGGTTTGGTTTACTGTCGAGAGCCAGCTCTGGCTAGAATTACACATGGAGCGCCTGATACCGCGGCCGCAGCTGTCAAGTGAAGGGCAGCCAAATCCGAGTCCTCTTGCGCCACGTGCCCGTTGGCAGGTTGGTGTGCAGGCTCTCTGTCCAAGGTGCGTGTTTTGTTTCATGGTCTGGTCTGTTCTCTCTTCCCCCCCCCCATCCCCTCTCAGATGTTTGCTGCCGAGGAGAATGTAGATTTTCGGATAC
The DNA here is from genome assembly GCA_013400195.1 of Aramus guarauna. NCBI lineage: Eukaryota > Metazoa > Chordata > Aves > Gruiformes > Aramidae > Aramus > Aramus guarauna. The sequence continues at coordinate 6,266,214 of VXBL01008568.1, forward strand.
ACGTGGAGAACCAGACGCGAGCGAGGGACGACGTGAGCAGGAAGCAGCTTCGGCTCTATCAGCTCTACAGCAGGACGAGTGGGAAACACATCCAAGTGCTCGGCAGGAGGATCAGTGCCAAAGGAGAAGATGGGGATAAATATGGTAAGAGTATTTACTGGGATGCCCCAGACTCCGGGTCAAAGGCTTTAATCCTGTGATTTGGGCTGAGAACCTCTTGGGAGAAACAATAAGAGCAGCAATGAAAAACAGGACAAAAGGGGGAAAAAAAACCACTCCCAACCCGTTCCAGGTTAAGAACGTGGGATTTGGTGCGTTGGAGCAGGCTGTCAGCCCGGCTGCAGGCAGTTCCCACGGTAGTGTCATGTCCCAATTTATTATATAATGGTGCTTGAAGAGAAAAAAAAATCTTTTTCTGCCCACCGGATGAGCTCCCAGTGTGTGATGGGCGATACCCAGGCTGGTGATTGGGGATGTTCTTTCCCTGTGAACTCTGGGCTGGATTTTGGGTGAATCCGGTGCTTCAGTGAAGCGCTCTCATCTTTATAGGAGGGGGGAGGATATTTGGTTTGAGCTGAAATTAAGCAGACTTTGGAGCTTTGAGAGTACCCCGGAGCTCGAGCTGAATCTTGGGGCGTGTGGGTCCTGCAGGAACGCAAATCACTGAACTTCCCCTGGGCTAGCAGCGTGTTCAGCTGTTCTCGTTGTGGTTTGCACACAAGCAACATGCTAGAAACGCTGCTGAATTACCAAAACCCCCTGTTTCTGGTACATTTTGAGATGCCTGCAGCAGGGCTACTTTTGCTCCAGTTGGTTGCTGGAAGGATTTCCGGGCTGTTCAGAGAACAGCCCCGTGAGCTCGTGCCTTGCTGCGGAGGCGTGTGCGTGCATTGGCTAGCGTGCACCTTCCCGTGAGGTTGACTTCACGTGCAGCGCTGGCGAGGTGGGCCGCGATGATGGCAGGTCAAAACCTGGGAAGGGTTGTTCCCTCGGGGAGCTTCAGGCGGGATGAGCTACGCGCCGTGCCTCGCACAGAGGGCAGCTCCTGCCGCTGCGCCCCGGGAGGTGACAGCCAGAAAGCGCCTGGCTGGTGGGCAATGAACCCCCACCGCTGTTGTGTAGGGTCCCCCAATCTCTGGGAAAAAGCCCTGCCCCGAGGTCTTACCAGCCTTGTCCTTTCTCGTTCCCAAATTTCCAGATGAAACAGGAGCGGAAAGTGCCACATGGCTGCTAATTATTGTGTCATTTGATTGCATTAATCCTCTTAAGGTTTGATATGTAAACTAGTCGCTGCGTGCTGGCTTCCCAGGAAACGCTCCTGCCCACGGTGACTGTCAGGTACCGTGATGTAGTTTTCCTCTCCATAAAAGAAGGCAGCATTTACCGTGGGGTGCAGCAGGGAAGTGTGCCCGTGAGCAGCTGACAAGTGCTAATTTATGTGTCAAAGCCCATCTTGTCCCCTTCATACATATGCAATCGTGTCTGAACAACAAACCCTCGCGCGGGAGCGTGCTCGTGACCGGTGGCGATGCCGCACAATTGCAGAGCCTGAGATTTCCCGTCCTGGGAGCTCCCCGGTCGGTGCCTGCCTCGCTGCTCGCCACCAAATTCCCTCTGCTCCCGGTTGCCGGCGTCCTCCCAAGGACCCGGAGTGCTCCGGCCGTGGGGGCCGCTTGCTGACACCTCGCCTGCTCCCTCCTCCCCGCACCTCCTGATCAAACTCCTCCATGCATCAAGCCGCAAAGCCTTCCCGTCCCTAGCCGTGCTGAAAGGTTATGGAAATCTGTTCGTCATCTTGCTTGGCACGGGAACACTTAGAGCATGATAATCGGGGAGACAGTGAGGTGGGCCGCGGAGGTCCAGGATGTGACCACGCAGAGCTCCTAGCTGTGATAATGAAGGGGGGAGAGATGTCAGAGTTAGTGAAGTGAGAACCATCTGTGTTACAGCCAAAACTGGATACAAAGGCAATGACACAGGATTCATTATGTGCTGGGAACCCCTCCCCCCGAGGCATTATCATGGAGGAACCTTTGATCAAGACCAGAGAGAGGCTTAAACCAGGTCTGGGGATCTCAACAGTTGCCAACTTTTGAGCCGCGTCTCCGTCTTGCTGGTGGGATCTGCCTCTGAAGGAGGACACCTTTCCTCTCGGGCAGCAGATGGCAGGTTCTCCTCCTGCCCTCTTTCCTTTCTTCCCTCTTTCGCTGCTGCTACTCTGGCACGGTGAGTCTGAGCCGGGCTCAGCGCCGGGGAGTGCCCAGCTCCCTCCTTGGCTACGTGTCCCTCGCAGACGGTGCGGTCTCCCGCAGCTTCTCCGCTGTCTTAACCCTGTCCCCGCTGACAGGAGGGGCGACTGTGGAGCTGATGCGGGCTGATCTCCGAAGGATGACAGCCCGGGGAAGGTTTTGGGAGGACGAGCAAGAGCCCGAGTGTCGGAGGAAAGGCAGGGGATGCGGGGAGAGGTGCCCGTGAGCTGGCTCCAGCCCTGCACGCTCCCAGCAAACTCAGCCCCAGTAAGCGCAGGTTAACTTTAGGCAAGGGCAAGGCAGGCTCGGTCTTAGCGTGGGAAGCTGGGGACCAGCCTGGCTGTGGCTAAGGTCCATAGTGCTCATCACCAGCAATTAGCACTAGCCGGTTTTAAGGATGGGGGAACTAATAACATCTTAGCACCTCTTTCCCTTCTCCTCCCATACATTCACAAGTGGTTAACGAACAGTGTCCAAGCAAAGGGATGCTTTTTTCCCCTCTTTTTTTTTT
>VXBL01008568.1:6269025-6308328 GCA_013400195.1 Aramus guarauna
CAGATTCCAAATGGCTGGCGTGAGAGGGTTGTCCTGCCTTTGAAGGGAGATTAGTTTTATTGCAAGCTTTTATTGACTTCTGTAAAACTTCTCACCTCTGGGTTGAAGAGAATGCCCAGAAAAGAGGGGAGGTGGCAGATCTCAGGCAGGGAATTGCTCGTTTCCAGGAGTACAGCAAAAGGACCGCCCAGCGGAGAAGATACCGCAGGGCTGGGGGAATCGGGACGGGGGAGAAGCCCCCTTGAATGTTTTATGTGGGTCTGCAAATGCCACGTGCGCGGAGAAAAGCGTGCTCTGCGATGCGTAGTTTTGCTGGCGTAATAATGCGGGTATGGAAGTTTTGGTTTATGCGTTCTTCGGGGCCAAGATCTGGCCCCATGTGTCGAATTATTAAATGGCAAATTAAGTCAGTTAATAGAATTAATTGAGTCGATGTAATCCTTTTAATCAGATGGATTTGATCACTTCTCAGATGAATTAGAATCCATTAACAGATAAGTCAATTATTGGACTAAATTAAATCTAATAATAATGCCTGCTGCTCACAGCAATGCTAATTAATCTAAATACACTTACCTATCTCCCAAGGTTGTTTTTTTTTTTTTAAGGCTTAATTGATGTTCCTAAAGTGCTCTGAGATCTTTAGATAACAGTCGATCTATGTGAGCAAAATATTATCTCTTAACAGACTATAAACTAATTAAAAGACTGATCTATTTACAGATTGCATTTTTACTTTAATCTCTTCAACCTATTCAGGAGTTTGCACTGGCCCAGAAAAACAATATTGCTGTTATAAGCTTATTATTACTTTACAGGTTCCTAAGTGGTCCTTTCATTCAGAAAATGAAAGGAGGAAGGAGAAAAAAAACAACCCTTAAAGTGCTGACAAAAAAAAAAAAAAAGAAAAGGACCTGGAACCTTTATATTCTACCTCCGATAAATGGTACAGATAGGGAAGAGAGGGATCAGTGACCTGAAACCTTAGATCCTTTCATTTATTTTCATTTCACAAAAGGCAGAAGACATTCTATCCTGTTTGTTCACGATCTTTGTATCCGGCGCAGTTGGGGAGACAGAGCTCTCTTGGTTGGGTGAAGGCATTTCTTGCCTCATTTGTATTTCGCAGCCATGTGATTTTTTTGTTTTAATTTGTGCCCGGCTACTGCTGTCCTGCGGGGCGATGAGCAGCGATAGCCATCAGGAGAGAGGCGAGGGGGGTGTGAGAGGTCCTTGGGCTCGCCCTCTCGGTGGAGGTGATTTTTATTTGCGGCGAGCGCTTGGGTGTCCTGAGGGCTGGGATGCAGGGCGAGTAGGTGGATATTAGTCGGAGCGTTCCGGGTTGCTGCCCAGGGGTATTTTGTCCATTGACCTAGTCTATCGCACTTTAAAAAAAACCTCTTGGGTCCCCTCGAAGGTTCTAAACCATCTGTTTTATAAACCCTCTGGTCTACGGCGCGGGAGGCTTTGTCTGAGGACGCCCTGCGCAACGGGCAGCGCACAGGTATGGCATCTCTCCTGCTCAGCATCCCGTCGCTGCCAGCCTTTCCGGCCCCGCGGGGGGATGGACCCTGAGCCAGGGAGGTCCTCTCGACGACTCCCCCGAGTGCAGTTCGGTGGGTTTTTGCTCAGGACTCAAGAGAAGCTCCCGAGACGGGAGGTTTGGGGAGGTTAAAGCGTGGGTTTGCTAGCAGGCTGTCAACAAATCTGGGGTCGGGCAAGGAGGGAAGCAAATTCCGGAGGCGTGATGCCAGGCGTTCCCTCCGCGTGTTAGGGGCGTTCCCGGTACAGAACAGATGTGCTTTTTCGGGTGGTATGGGCAAAGCAGAGAGCCTGGGGAGACGGGTGCCTCCTTCCTGGGGCCACCCCAGCCTGGGTGATGTGCTCCGCAGCCTGCCGTCCCCGCCTTCTGTCCTAGCTGGAGCTTCCCAGAGATGCCAGTGGACAAGCCCATGGAGAGCACATTACAGCTGTCTAGACATCAGCCACACTCCATCCCGCCAGAGATTTCATTTGTGGTAGAAGTGGGCTCTGTTCCATGAGGAGGTGTAATATGTGTGGAAAATATTATTATAGCAAAATAGTCTCCTTTAATTGACTCTAAATTTTGCAGGATTCCTTCCTAGGTTTGGGTAATCCTGTGCTCTCCAGAATTAATGAGCTGACATAGCACTTCTTCGGGTTTGGCAGCCTGACAGCTAATTTAGAACTCCCTAAACTCATTTCACTAATGACTCCCATTTGTTCTATCTCAAAGCCTGGAAACAAATGCAAAATACCAGTGCCATTGTCCCATCTTTAGCAAGTCACTCCTTCCCCTCAGTATTTCTGGCACCTTAACAGCAAGCTGCCTTGGGAAACCTGATTAACCCTTTCCCTCCCTAGAATAGTTAAAATCAATTTTGATCCCCCTCCTGGGAAGAAAACAAAAAAAGAACCCAACTCATTGTGGCTGGAAGGCGCAGAATTAACCTGCGAGAAAGACGGGCGGTGTAGCCCGAGTAGCAATTGAGTTTAGTTAAATACAGCCGGATTTCCACAGGCTGGGCATTCGGAAGCCTGCTTTTCTTCCCAGGAACCAGGTATGTGCGAAGGGACCGTCCGTCCCGGTGCAGCTCAGCCCGATGCCCCGCGTGAGCTGTGATTTGCGCTGTAATTTATTCCGCTGAACCATCAGGATGGCTGTTTCCTATTGAAACGACCTATTGCTGCCTCCAGTCTCTTCCCATTACAGTTTTGACGTGACAACAAGACAAATAATTTTTTTAAAAGACCTTTTATCTTCTAAACCATTTATTTTCACTTACTTAGCCCGGGGGCAGAGCTGACCTCAGCTAAGGGATGATCATTCACCATGGCAGCTGTACAGTCATATGGGTCCTGGGGACTGGCCTGAGCCGGAGAAGCCTTCGCCGTCCAGCTGCTGTGTTGTGGCTTGGGGTTTGCTTGGGGTTTTTTTTTTTTCCCCTTCTTGCCCAATATCCCCTGATTGCTTTATTTTTTTTTATTTTTTATTTTTTTTCCCCCTTCAAATGTCTCCCCGTCTCATCTGCAGCGGTGAAGCTTTCCTTTGAAAGCACGGGGGATGAGCTCCCGGGCTGCGCTGGCGGCGAGGAGCCTCGGCTGCCCTCACCTTCCCAGGCGACTCCGAAAGGTTCGGCAGCCATTTGAAATGCGCTGTAAGCATCTTACGCGAACCATCTGTACGTTTAAGGCATTTTTATTTTTCATTCTGCTGTATGCTGTGCCTATGCCAGGGTAAGGGAAAGCTCTGCTTAAGCGGAATGAGAAGTTTGGGAAGAAAAATCCAAGCCTTTTGCTTTTTGATTCATGACAAACCTACTTCAAACAATGTATTTGTTGGCAATTTCCTTTACTTTTGGTTTTGGTAGCTGCTACCCCAAGCTCCCGCTGCAGCCAGCTTCGCACCTGAAGTTCAGCTCTTTCTGCAGCGGTCCTTGTTTCGACACTGCAGTGGTTTTTTTTTATTTGCCACTGCAGTGATTTTTTTGATTTCCCTACTTCTGGGCCTTGAGATGGCTTAAAGAGCCTTGACTTTCACAGGGGGAAAAAAAAAATAATTTAAAATCACGCTTTAGCTCAGTGTCCAAACTTCAGGTCTCCATAATCATCGATCGGGGTTTGGAAAACATAGGCTTGTCTGTCAGGAAATATCAGGGACCCAGAAATAATGAGAAGGAGTAATTTGGAGGTCTGCTGATAATTTGTCATTTTTGATTTCTGCGTGGAGTGGGAAGTGAGCTACAAAGTGAAAAATCTTTATTTTCATGCAAGTCGTAAAAGGGTTTTTGTTAACAGTTTGTGTGTGTATATAATTCTGTGCTGTGATTTAAGTGTTCCCATTAGAAATGCAGAATAGGAAATAGGATCCCATCTGTGAGCAATTTAAGAGGAAGTGAGACAATGGAGTCGATTGCTGCTTCAGTTTAGATAATCAATACAAATATTATTAGTATAGTGATTTATCTTCCGAGACACTTTATGAAAATGTGAATGCCAGACCCTGAAGACAGGTCAATATGATATTATCTGTTCCTGCCTTGCTGTGGTTACGGGTTTTTTCCCATGAAGCTCAAGCAGCTGCTTTGCTAAATGTTCTTCCCTGGCTGTGATGAAATAATGCAGAAACAAAGTTAAGGCTTCCCTTTCTCCTCCGTGACTCTGAAAACGCGCTGTGCGTATTAGTACAAAGACTACTTTTATCTGGTATTTGTACCTGGGGACTGCTGGGTGGATACTGGGAGATGATCTTTAAGGTCCGTTCCAAGCCAAACCCTTCTATAATTCTGTGATGAAGTTCTGGAAGACGTTTGCGTAATTTTCAATATATTTCTAGGTCATGAGTGATTCTGTGTGCAAATGCTGACAGAGCTCCTTTGAGTTTATTGCAGTTTTATGTTAGTGTCCGTTATCAAGCCTCGTATTGTGGCATTTGAGATTTTCCCATATCTAAGTATTTGGCCAGTCACGAATTCAAGTCTGTTCTTGGGATGCAGTTACAGTACCCTGCGAATAGGCTAGTCTGCATTTCCTGAAGGGTGTTTTCCTTGTTTTTGCGTTGGAGAGAGAGAAGGAAAACATCGTCAACTTGTAAATTTTGGCTTTGGTGTACATTACCATGCATGTGGTCAAGTGGCCACTGAGATTTGTCCTTCATCAAAAAATGTTTGGAGGAAATGAAAAATGTCGATAAACCTATTAAGAATATGCCTAATCAAAGGCAGGATGGGAAATTGAAAACTTGGTGCGTGAAGAGCACACTTCAGCTTGAAGGTAACGTGGGATCTCGTGAGGCTGCTGTTTGGGAGACCTAAAGTCAGAAGCTTGCTGTGCTGGAGACTTCATGGTGGTGGTGACAGCCAAGCTGCTCAGCTGGAGCATCTCCTGCAGTCCGCTTTGCCCGGGTTAGGTGGTGGGACACTGAGGCTGGACCCTCCTCACGTATAATGAAGTGGTACAAGTTTCATCCTCTCAATCTCCTCGTGTGTCCCTCATCTCCAGAACAAGGGTTGCACCATTCCCCCACCTCGTAGGTGTGCTGTCAGGATAAAAGCATTGCAAACGGAGAGATGCTGAAGAGACGGTGGTAATGGAGACCACATCGGTAGCCTGGTTAGAAGTAATTATTTGGTGGGGTTTAGGTGCTGTGAGACCATTCCTGTTTTCAGGTTGGGGTTTCATCAAGAAAGTGTGAGACTTTATAAAAAAAAATAAGGCACTTTAATCGCTCAGATTTCACCTCAGCTCTTTTAAAAACCAGATAGTCAGGAATTTCCGCAGCTGTGAGGTGGAGCACAGCAAACATTAACAACGCCAGGAGCATTGCATGGCCGTCTGGAAGAGGAGGGAAGAGCCGGGTCCCCTACAAAACTGCACCAAGCCTCAGGCTCGGCGGAAAGGTGAAAAATAATGAAGCTCCAAAGAGGAGAAATTGCTGATGCATGACGCTTGGAAATCTGGAAGAGTCCAAAAAGGGAGCTGAAAATACCCCCCAAAAACGACTATCTGTGGCTTGAACGAAATAGTGTCCGATCAGCATTCAGAAACCGCTGAATTCAGGCCGTTCCAATACTGGCATTTTCCAGACTGCCTGCCAGTCGGATGCAGAGGAGAACACGTGTAGAGCGTCTGCGGTCTCAGCGCTCGCAAGAAGGGGAAGGCGAGCTGGAAGTAAAGGGAGTGAGGAGACCCATTAAAAAACCCCCTATTTCTTCTCACTGTGAGGAAGAGAGGGGGTGTTGGGGTTGGAGGGAGATGGTCGCGCGGCTGCACTCTTTGAGCATCCCTTGCAATGAGCTGTGCCAGCAATAAATAGCACACGCTTTGGTCCCTGATGAATTTTAAGTATTTTCTAAATGCCCGTAACAGACGATTCGTGCTTTTATAGGGACGTAGAAGCTGAGACCTTCTAAATGTCTCCTGAGCTTTGTGTCCCTGACTTCTGCTATAGTCGCTTTGGGGATGTGCCTGTCCTTTGCTGATGCTACCTGGAGGTGGCTGAGCTTGAAGAATCACCGGGTAGTGCTTAGATTTATTTTGCCCTCGTCTCCGAGAGCTGAAAAGAATGCCTAAAAGGCCATCTCCTCCTCTGCATTTGTGGCTGCCAAAAAGGGGTGCCTTTCTTCCCAAAGCAATAAGAAAGAACCCTGCCATCTGCCATGACCCTGCCTTCTTCTAGCTGTAACGAGCTTTGGGTCTTCTCCAACAAGCAGTTTCCCAGCGATCACAACTGGATGGCAGCTGTGCTGGCTGGAAGGATCTGGCTTCAGGTGGTGCCATGGAGAGGAGTCCTTGTTCTCTGGCAGCTGTTCAGCTGCTTCTGTTCCTCATCCAAGAGCTGGGCTGGTGGGACGGAGGAGGAGCGGATGTTGTGCCTGAGCAGCACGATGGTGACGCAAGCCATTGGCGTTTGAGCATATGGTAGGCGACATACGTTTGGGATCCTGGCTTCAAGTTGGCGCGGCTGGTAGGGTTTGGTTTATACCTGATGTTCTCAAGTGCTTTTGGAAGGACAAGCAGGAGAGGAAACAGGTGGTTGGATGTGAGAGGGGAGCTCTGTCAGCAGGGGACATCACCCACAGCCGCTGGAGGTGGTGGAGACCTCAGTATGGAGAAGCGGCAGGGCTAAGAATAGGATGGCATGTAAACACCAGATAAATCTAAAAAAATAATGTCCAAATGGCCTCAGCGCTTGGCCGGGGACAGTCATGAGGCTCACAGTGCGTCCATGCTCCCCAATGTGGCACGGGAGTGAGGGACATCCTCACCACAAAAACCCCGTTACTGCTCTGGCAGATTTTTGCAGGGGTGAGTGTTGAAGCAGACTGAGGGGTGCTTTGGGTTCCTAGTTTCAAGTCACACATTGTGTCCAGGCAGAGGGTGAACTCCACAGCTGCTGAAAGCTGGTCTCATCCTGTTGGGATCAGTGATGTTGTCTCAGGTTCCAGCAGCAAAGGAGCTTGCCCGAAGGTAACTTCGGGATAAATCCCAAATAACATTTCTGCTGGTTGCACGGAGGGATCACAGGGCTGGATCTCTGTTACAACTGAGGCCTGATTATCCTCTTTCCTATGCTCGTGAAACTCCACTGACTTCAGCAGAGCCATTCCTGGAGCTCCTGTGTGAGACTGAAAGGAGATTAAGTGCCCAGCAGTGCCTCCCGTTCCTCCTGTGTCTTGCACCTTTGTTAAGACCTTGCATTTCAAACCATTTCAGCCGGTGGGAGGCAAATCAAAGCTGTTAGGTTTTAGCCGGTGACAATGGTAGGGTGCTGCGCGGTGTGCCCGGCCCCTTGCCTTTGTGCGACGTTTGCTCAGTGGTGATTCTTGCCTTTATTTCGTTTGCTTCTGCATCTGCATTTGTAACCGATTTTTTCAAATGAAGTTTCTGGCTGGTGACTCATTAGGAGTAAATAGGCAAAAGGATATTGACTTTACACCTACTAATTTGGGGGTGCTAACAAGCAAATGTAAGAGCTGTATAGTCGCTGGGTAAATTGTTTCACCTGGGAGGACTGGAGATAAAAAGCATCGCAAAGAAACCACGCTTTTGTTTCATGCTACGAGCCTTGATTGTTCTTGCAACCGTAATGAGTTTGGGTGAACGTTTGACGGTCGCCATTGCTGTAACCTGCTTTGAGCTTTGCCAGGATTTTCTGCTGTAACCTGCTTTGAGCTTTGCCAGGATTTTCTAGTGCTGGAACTATTAGACCCATGTGGGCATGAGAAGAAGCTAAGATCCTAATTAGACGATGCTACATATGTTCGCTCAGAAATGAGGTGCCCTTTACGGCGGCTGGTGGAACAAACCCTTCTTCCTGCGGCATATGTGAGTGCAGGGCGGCGATGAGTCAGGATGTGCGTCGCTGCCGGTGCCGGTGTGCTGCGTGCGTGCAGCACTCAAAGGAGAGTTAGAGACAAAGAGTAGCTTTAATATAGCTGGTGTAGGTACCGACAGCAGCAAACATCAGTGGTGTGGGATGCCCGCTAGGTAAATGTGACTCAGTGTGGCTCCATGGACTGTGGCTGCAGGAGCGGCAGAGGCTCATGGCCATGGGCAGCTCACTCCTGCTGAGGTCGGTGCTGAGTTTCTCTGGTGCTGGGGCCCAAGTCGGCTGCAGGTGTGTCTGTCCCCCTCCAGCCACTTCTCTGACGCGGTGACCACGCACCCTTAGGTGTGCTTAAATCAAGACAAGGATGTTGGCTTTCTGGGGAAGAAGAGCAGCCTGTTGCAGGGGGGCTGGAGCACAGCTAAGGAGTGATGGTCTCTAGCCCTGATGGACCTCCTCTGAGCAGAGGCTTGAGCTGGACAACCTCTGGAGAGCCTTCCCAGCGTAAATTACTTTGTGATTTGGTGAGTGTCTTTCAACACTGATTGTCAGAACAGAACTGGCGGATAAACTCATCAATGATCCATTGCTTGGAAGGCAGTGGTTCTCCTTTGGATGCATTCAGTGGGACCCTTAGGAAGTGTCTTTTCATGGTTTGTCCCTTCCTTTTCTCCTTGTGATTTTTGTATTGAGATTTTTAAGAATTTATGTTATTTAAAAAGTTGGATGTAGGCAAAGTTTTCCATTCTACCACTTTAGTCCTTCTGCCCTTTCCCTCAGCTTGGGGGGGACCCACTTGCATCTGTGAAGATGACACCATCTGCACAAGGGTATGTAAACAGGTAGTTTATCTTAAAAGGCGTGTGCTGCGGAGTGGGCAGGCACACTTTGTACCAGTGCAATAACCAGTTACCATCTCTACTCCTTTCTGGACACGAATCCGGTTTACTGTGTACTTTGGATGGAAGGAAGGAGTCCCCAGCCCCGCCGTATCCGATGCCAGGCTCCCTTTCACCGGCTCCCGCTCTGCGGCTGTGCCTTCCAGCCTCCCTCCTCCTTGGTGCCTGACCTGGCTGCAGCCAATATCTGTCTCTCAGCAGGAGGAATGTGAGGAAACGCAGCAAACTTCAGCTCCTGGGGCTAAATTGTTGTGCTCTGTAACAGCAAACTGTGTTGAACTAATTGACAACCAGCTTTAAACGTACCCCGATCAAGCAAACACATTGATTTATTTTTTCCTCTCTTACCGAGTGTTAAGCGGCTTCCAGCTTGGTTTCCTCCCCAAGAACTGGATAACTCATCTATTGTGTAGTAAAACTGATGGGCAGTTTTGACCTCTATACAATCCTTTCAGTCTGCAGAGGGAGGAAGGAGTTTCTTATACTCGTATGAATGTTTGACCACTTAAAAAAAGCAAAACAAAAAAAGCCCAACCCAAAACCACACACAACAACAAAAGATGATCCATTTTCTCTGGATGTCTTTGAAAGAAGCTTAGTTTAGAGACAGACTGGAGAGAAAGGCTATTGATTTTGTTTGACCTCCAAACAGACTGCGGTCAGTATATTTTCCCTGTTGGAAGTGGTTCAGGGCTCTGAATTTCCATGTCAGCGTTTGTGTTCTGAAGTGCACTGGAGCTTTTGCTGCTTCTTCAATAAATAGCAAGCTGTAGGGAAAGGCAACGCTGATATATATGTATTTCCCTCTGGGTCTGCTCTTCCTTTCTTTTTCTCTCCTTTACCACTTGGTTGTGTTGCTGATAAAGCATTTGCAAGTCCTTTTCACTGAATGTCATGCAGGATAGTGGCTTAAGCCAGGACTACAAGCAACAGTTTTGTAATCCCCGTCTTGATTTTTCCAGTGCTGAGCCAGGTCCTTTCCCAGCCTCTTGCCTGCAACCGCACGGTTGCCATACCTGGTGTGAGGAGAGAGATGCCTTCCTGTAGGCAGTAATAAACCCTCTAAAAAATACCATCCCCCTCTTCTACCCCGATTATTCTCAACCTTTAGGTAGGAAAACCTATCCTACATATAGGAAAGGGTTTGCACTTAGTCTCCTGCAGTGAAACAGAATATTTTGTTTGGTGACTCCCGTAGTACTGGAAACGCTTTGCTCTGCTCGGTACGGGTTTGCATGGTTTTGTAGATGGAAATTTGTAAAATGGCTTATGACAAGTGATGTGCCTTTTCTCTGGCAATCACCTATCAAAGAGCAGCTTCAAGGGATGAAGTACCTGTAGGATGTGTTGATTGTCAGGTTTCTAAATGAAATGCTCTTTTGAGATGACCAGTACCAGTCGGCATCTCTCCACGTCGAGGTGTCGACTGTGTTATCTCCTCCTAATTTAACAATAATGCTTCACACGGCGTGTTTTTGCTTTGTGTGCTTCCGCCTGCTTTGCGGCAAATTCAACACAGCAAGTTGGCTGCTGTCGGCACATCGAAGGGCCGCCCGATAAACCCGCCGCGATGTAATCAAGCTATAGGCAGAGGGTCGCTGGTGTTGGATACCGGTTGCTGAGCTCCTCTCTTGGCTTTGGCAGCATGAGCTTCATTTCTAAGCCGCACGGACAGATGTTCCTCTTGATCCTGATGCTGACCCCCTCTTTAGAGAAAGGCTTGGTCTTCATTGCCGCTGCCGGCCTCACGCCTGCTTCTAGCCGTGTTTTGGGTCAGCGTGGAGGCTGCTGGTAGGGATGTGCGAGAGCCTGCGGCACATGTGGTCTGCTGACAAGTGCACGGCATCGGTTTCTAACTTAAGCGCTTAATTTCCCAGGGAGTAATTAATAGCCCACTGCATCCCTAAAAAATAATGAATGGTGGAAGATGCATTTGTGCAGGCTGTGCCAAGTCAAGCTGAGGTTGCAGTGCGTAACTTGAGGGACTCCCTGGGGCAGGACTTCAAGGGTTCCCCAAAACTGTTGCTGGCTGTCTGTAGCCCAAACCCCCCTGTCCCTACATCTGAATATTCAGTTACGTTCACCCTTTGCAAATGGCTCAGCAAACACGTCCGAGGGCGGTGCGAAAGAGAGACCGGGCGCTGTTAAGCCTCTGCACAAACACGAAGGCGAGGAGCTGACGGAGGGAGATTGCGGGAGGTGATGGAGTTGCTCCCAGCGATACCCCGGCCCCAGGCAGGGTGTGATCCTGCCCAACAGAGCCCAGCACCCTTCTCCCTGCATGTCCCCACAGCTGGAGCTGCTGGAGGTAGGTCCCATGGGTGCTACCCAGCCATGCTGGGTGCTTGTGTCTGCCCTGGGAGCTGCTAATCATCCCTCAGCTCCGGTTCCCAAGGCCTGCGGGGTGAAGGGTCCTCTCATTTGCAGTGGGCCGTTGGGCAGAAGAGGGCAATGAGAGGGGCTGCCATGCTGTCTGGGATGATTTAGTCATAATTATTACTAATACAGGGATAATACTCATCAACCTGCTACTCATCTTGGGAGTAAGTAGTCCTGGGCTTGCAGTCTGAGCACCGACCGGTCTGTTTAGGTATTACCCACCTCAGGGTTATCGTGAAGCTTCGTTAATTAATAAGCAGAGAGTTTTGCCAGAGCCCTGAGTGGCAGGTGATGTGTCAGTAAACCATGTCCTTGAGAACGTAGGTAATCGCTGGGAAAGCAGCAACGCTATATGTCACCCTATTGCAGTGGCTTCCATAGGCGGTCTCCAGTGCGTTGTGATGGTGGATCGGGAATATGACAGCTTCTTGTTCATGATCTAAATCAAAAACTAAGCACGCGTAGAAAAGCAAAGGCGTCCTTGTGTTTCAAGTGCCTGTAATCTGTTTCTAAGAGCTGGGTACCAAAATATCCCTTTGATTCTCAAAGGTAATTGTACCTCTTAATTAGCTGGAGAAAAAAAAAAACAAAAAACACACCACACCACAGCCTGAGATCTTGCTATATAAATTATAATTAACCCCTTGGCACTGGAAGTTGAGATTTCCTGCCCCCGAGCACAAATGCAAAACGCATTAGCAGCACTTAACGTCAGGCACTCTCGCCCACCGCAGCCGAGGGGTCAGCTCGCTACCCCATAAATACTGCTGCGCTCCCGACTCTGGTAGGAAAATGGCAGGGAAGCCGCGGAAACCCGAGGGGAAGCACTAAATACACCATTTGAGGATGTCTGACCTGCTTCTTTTTTTCAGAGCTGCAAATGCCCCAGCAGGAAGGACAACACAGGGAAAAAAAAACCAAAAAACCAAAAAAACCCCCAAACACAAACCCCAACCCCGGTGAGGAGATGGGAGCAAGGAGAGGGACGCTTCCTGGCGAGCGGTTTTGTTAGCCGACATGGCTGGTTGCTTCGCCGTGAGAATGGCTCTCGGCGCTCCCGCCTCACGCACCTCCAGCGAAATAATTGTCTGGTGCCAGACACACTTGGCTGTGCCTGTTGTATGCGGAGCGCGCCGGGCAGGGGCCGTCGGCCACCCACTGCTGTCATTCACCAGCATCCTGCTTTTTTGTCTCCTTTTCATTCCCGCCCGTGGGGGGATGAGCTTTAACTCTTCACACCGGAGGTGGACCTGCGGTGAAGCGCCAGGCCCGGGCAGCTGGCGGCAGGGAGGAAGGCAGCGTGGCGGTCGCTGGGGGAGGTTGGCCTGGGCCCCCCCCTGCCCCTGCGGCCCTTCCCGCCCCGCCGGCCTGCAAAGGGTCTCAGCTCACTTCGCGACCTCGGTGGAGCGCCGGGCCTGGTGGGCACCGGGATTTAGGGAAAGCCGCCTGGTTTCCCCACCAGGAGCTTGCACAGGAGCTCCTTAGTTCAAGCCAGCCGGTTCCTTTGGGGCCTCGGATGGAGAAAGGACTCTCCTCTGCTGTGGGTCGGTCCCAGGGCGGCTGCACCTCTGCGCTGGGCTGTCAAGCCCTCGCAGATAAGGTGGTGTTTGCCAAGGGCTGTCTCTTGCCGCACGGGTTGTGTGGCGTGTCCTCGGGCGGTGAGGGGTGCCGCGGGTCCCTCCCGCAGCGGTGCGGCTTGGCCGAGTGGCAACGTGGTGGGGCTTGGCCGCCTTGGCAGGTTTCTAAGGTGGCTTCGCCCTCCCATGGCAAAGGTGAATGAGGGGCAGCCCTGCTCCTCGGCCTTGGCACAGAGATGCCAGGACTGCCTGTAAGTGTTTCAAGTCTGCTGTGTATAAAAAGTGGTGGGGAATTTCCTTCTCCTGTCTGCTTCGAAGATTCTAGAGGGAGATAAGCCAGGAGAGCAATGGTGGGGAGGAGGGACGTGCTCGCTGGCGTGGGGTACCGAGTGCTGGAAGGAGGGTTTGTCCTTTGGGTTTTGTCCGTTGTCTGTATGTCTGAAGAGTGTTAAAGTGAATTATGGGCTGATTAAAGAGCTGGCCGAGGAGTCCTCTGAGCTAAACGAGCTCTGTCTGTCGCGTTGGGACGGGTACAGGTGGTGCCCCCCGCCGCATCGAGGCACCGTCCCCTGCGCAGGTCCACGGGGCCGCCCCCTCCGGCGGGGAGGGGAGGGAAGGGAAGGATGCTCTGGGGCAGGGAGGGGAGAAAGGGGCTGAGAAAATTTTGGCTGGAAACATGGGGCTGAGTCCGAGCTTTGTAGGTGACCTGGGTCTCTAGATAAACTGAAAGCGGGATAAGTAACGAATAATACAACACCGATTTTACACTGTCAGCGCTGATTGTTTAAACCCAGAATACCCCAAAATAAGCTATTAGAGATGTTGCCTCTTCTCTTTGCTGCTCTTGTTTATAACGCCACAGATGAGGACTGGCTCAGTTCTGTACCTGATTTATTTTTTATATTGAGATTTAACATGGGATCTCCTTTTCTTAGTCCAAACACTTATGATTTGAATGTAGAATTTTATTTGAGATTTTAAAAGTACCTTTATTAAAACGTAAAACTAATTTTACAGTTCTGACAGGTCTTATTTAAATACCCACTGCCAGATGCCCTATGTCCCAAATGACTCTAGGGGGAAAGAAAAAAAAAAAAAAAGACTTTTAAAACTTTTCATGCAATTAAAATGCAGTAAAAGGCAAGTAAATAGCCTTACCTATGCTGTGGAGTGGGGGTAGTAGTTTAAGAAAAGCCCCGTGATGAATGTGTTTCCAAAAAAACCCAACCAAACCAAAAAAAAACCAACCAAAAATCCAAACCCCCAAAGAACAACAACAGCAGCAACAACAAAACCAAAACCAAAGGTGCTAAAAGCAGAGTTAATGTGATATCTGATTTTTTGTTGTTATTTCTGTTTCTTCTGCTCTGAGAAGAGTTGAAAGAATTGTGCCATGTCTGTAGGGAGAGACCTTTCCAAAGGGATGGGTGCCAGAGGACTCTTCTCCACGGGGCTTCACCCGGGGGACTCGCGTTGGCTGCAGGTGGTTCCAGAGGATGCGTGTCCCCAGGTGCTGTAGAATCAGTTCTTGTCCACCTCTTTCAACCCTTACCCAAAAACAGTTACACTCTCATGTTCTTATCTAAAAGGGGTCAATTTTCTATCCTTGATTTAATAATATGTTGTCTTTGGCAAAAATGAGCTTCAGCAGCACAAGCATTAAAAAGTCGGATATCTTTGAAATTGTGTTTGTGTCCATTTGTAAGAGCAAGCCCTGTTTAAAAAAATCTTAAAAATTTTCCTCGTGTGCCAGAACATTTTTCCTGGTAGGTTGCGTTGCTGCCTCTGCTCCTCCGGGTTCCAGAGCCACAAGAATCGCATTGAAAATACCAGAGCATCCTGCAACTTTGTTTTCAGCATATATTTTATTTGCTGGAAGAAGGGAAAGTTCCAGTGAGCCCCTTTGAGAAAATGCACATGCATGCTTATACTCCTATCCATAAAATTAATTGTTATAATTTCAGCTTTTACTGGAGGGCACAGAATAGTAAAATCTGCTCGGCAGAATGTAGCATCTTTGGATATCAAGCGCGGCTGATAATTCAACTAACGCTGCAAGCGCTTTATGGATTTCTCCTGATTAGCCCCATTTTGGAGCGCTCACAAACACAACAGTGGAACCTGGATGGAGTGACTTTTGGAGCAAGCGCAACCATCATGGTGTTGGCATACAGGAGAGATTTATGTGTTTGGGACTCCTTGGTAAGAAGAGACGGTGGTGCTAACATCACACCTACTTCACTGCTGAGGATGAGCGGCCAACCATCAGGTTGCCCAAGAGAGGTGGGCAAGTGCTTCAGAGTAAATGTGGTCTGTCCTACGCTTCTGGCCACAGATAAAGCGGCTTTGGAAAAGCAAGAGTACGTGGGGTTCCCATAGTTGTCGTCCTCCGCTTATTGTTATTTTTGTGTACATCAGTATTTTTTTTGGGTTCAGCTGAGACTGGGAACAAGAGAGTCAAAATAACTTCAGCAGGGTTTGTTCTTGTGGTAATTCTAACCCTCTGCGGGACGGGAAAGGTTCACGCTATTTCCAGACCCAAGAGATTCCAGTCCTTTGGATGCGTTTCAGCTAGGTGCTCAGGGCCAGGTTCTGAGGTCCTTGTCTGTTGGGCTTGACTATGTCAGTAGGAATTTATTCAAATGAGAATGATCAAAGACATCAGGGTTTGGCCCTTTATTTTTCATTTTAGGTGCTTTTTCAAGCATAACAGAGCTTCTGAACTTTTTTGAGGCTCATCCTTCACTAATTCCAGACTTGGAGCCTGGCAGCTTGTCAAGCAGTTTTCCTGCCTCTGTAGAAATACTGTCCACTCGAGCTGTGTTTGGAGGCAGCAAGACACCCTGGTGAGATAGAGGAATTTCTGTGCTAACATTAACGTTGCTCTTTCCAAGCCTACTTCTTAGTCATGGCGAGCGTGCAGGTGGCAAAGTTCAGTGAAGAATTTGTTCGCTGCTGCTCCCCGCCCAGGCGTTTTTAAAGCACACAACCTATCGCCTCCAGTTTTACTGAATCTTGTCTAAATAAGCTTATTCACCATTGAAGCAACTGCCAAAATATTTTTAGTGTCTCTTATGGTGAATTATGTATAAAACATCTGCGAGAGGCCAAGTCTGATTCCCCACTGCTTAATCCTGTTTTCTTAGATCTACAAATGGGGGCAAATGGCTCCGTGTCAAAATGACAGTATTTTACATTCATTTTTTATGTGGGTAAACGATGACCAGACTCTGGGTAGTGCAGTCTTGGGCTAGTAATAAGGTACTTAAAATTTTCACGTTGTCCTTGGATTTTTTTTTTTTATTATTTTTCTGTTTTTCACAGAATCACAGATTCAGGGATTTATTAAATTTTTATTTAAGTCGGGCAAAATCTCTAAGACCTACCTCGGTATTTATTCTGGTCTTACGTCAGCTAAACTATCGAACAGCTTTCGTATGCTTGGGCTGATAAAAGACCTCAAAGTAGCGAATTTTCATTAAAGCTTCTCCCCAGATGTGGTGAATAGAGTTAGTTTACAGCGACTGTGGAAGCTTTGTCATCCTTTAGGAGCCTGGGCGGTCCTGAGACGAGTACTTCTTTGTTTTAGAATCTCCTTTTTTTCTCTCTTTTTTTTTTTTTTTTTTTTCCCCCTTGATATTGCCATTCTGGAATAAGCAACACATCTACAGGGCTGGGAGGCAGGCTCGCCCCGAGATGGTCCCTGAGATGCTCGGGGAACACCAGCAGCTCAGCGCCGTTCCCTGGATGTGTTTTGTAACCCACTACTGAAACAGTAGTGGAATTTTTTGGGTGGGCATCCCTACAGGTAAGACCACCGTAACGGTGTGACGGGCTTAAATAGTGACGGTTTCACTAGTGTGCGAGTGGTGGTTTATTGCTCGAATATCGCTGTGCGTCGCGTGGGGTTAATTGCTGTGGCGGTGTGTCATGCTTGCACATCTGTCCTGGGCTGGGTACTCGGGCTGGTGTGGTTGGCACCGGCGTGGTGTATTTCTGCATGTCTTGGCTTCGTGTCACGTAGACGTGTCCAGTGAGCGCTGAGAGGACAGCTCAGCGTCCTGGAAATGGGACAGGACGTCTTCTCGGTGCTAGATGGCTGGTTGCAGATGAGAGCGCCTGAGAGCATCTCCCAGAGACTGGAGCTCTTTCACCTCTGAAGTGCAGAGGTGAAACCCGGGGAAGGTGTCCCAGAGGACACCAGGAACGGGAACTTTAGCCCTTATTTCTCTGTTAAAAGTGCTGTGATCCTGCGCTTTCCTCCATCCATCGAGCCCTTGGGGCGGTTGCAGGTAGGCAGGGCGAGGAGACAGTCCTGCGGAGGGCTGGCGAGGGGGGAAGCTCACACCTCCATGTCCAAAGGCACGTGCCCGGCATGTCCAACCCTGCAGCCGGTGGCAGAGGCAGGACCCCGAAGCTGTGCAGGGGTCTTTATCAGCACTCGAGGGACTTCCGATGTGTGCGAAGTCCTTTGTGTGAAAGTATTTGCGGGATCAGGTTGCTGCGCTGTAAGTGCCTTTGAGGTCTTTGCTGCATTATAGATTTTCTTCTGATGTCTCCCATGCAAATATTTAACCTGTCTGGTTCCTGAGAGCTACTAAGGCTGTTACGCGGCTGGCAGGTTGTCTCTGCAGTCCTTCCTTTGTTCACACAGAGCCCTCGGTCCTGCTCCCCTCCCCGCCCCAAAATCGGGCATGGAGAAGTGCCGCGGGGGACGTGGCACTGGGCCTGTATTAAAGCGTTGATGCTCTGAGGGGCTTATGCCCTCCAGATCACGTCTTTTTCCCTAACTGCATCAGCTGACCAAGTAAAAGCTATGATGTTTAAGTGAGGTTTAAAAGCAAACCTGGTTTTGAGAGATGGCGTTTTTAAAAGCCTGGGTTAAGACTGGGTGCTCCCGGTGCGGTCCCCCTGCTCTAACACCGGGTAGTTCCCTTGCTTGTGCAAATTAGTGGCTTAAAAAAGAAAATACCTGGAGCCTGGATCTTGGAGCTGCTCTTACTCCATCTCCCCACGACCATCCCTTTTAATAATTTGACGTACGTATCCTATGCTCGCTCAAGACAGGCTCGATGAGCTAATTGCGATGGTATGTGGGTCAGAGCTCTGCCCTCCTGAGCACCAGCCTTATTGATTTGGGTAGTTACTCCTGATTTGCACCTGAATCATTGAGACTGGAATTGGATTGTCTGGGTTATAACTGTTTAAGCAATTACGGGTTAGAGGAATATACAAGTGTGCAAATAAAACTTGAGGACGTAGCCTAGATTCCCTTGCTTGTTCATAGCCTGCGAGCTTTATTAGACCCTCCAGACTTGACCTAATTTTGGCGTTATTCCCTTGCCGTTATGTCGGGGATGTGAAGTGGAGACAGGGTCGGTCTCTCCTACGTTGTGGTCATGTAAAGGATTCCCGTGGTTTTGGTGGGGGGCAGGCTGTGTTTGAGCAGCTTTCAACTATTTTAAGCACCTTTAGCCATGCTGGGGTTCACACTGGAAGATTCAGTCTTACCAGAGAGTAAATTTTACTCTCCCATCAGGTGCAATATATGCTGGGAACGTTGGAAATGCGTTTTGTCTCGGTTCACAGCATCAGAATTAATAAACTGGAAAGCCACTCTCCGTCACAAATGCTGTGGTCCCAGCCTCGGCGTACCTCTACATCCTTCCTCTTCGTTACCTGGAAATTGTTTCAAGTGCTGAGAACAGCTTCCCTGACTTTGTAATTGCATTAGGAAAAAAGTACAATAAAAGCAACAAAATCTCGGTGCCCTCTGAGCACCTTTTGCCCAAAAAATCCGTTTTAGCTGGCCTGCTTCAGGATGCCCATGGGCAGCATAAGCGGCTCTAGTTTCTTTTCCTCTGCAGCTCCTTTTGCAGGATTTATACCTAAAAAAAAAAAAAAAGCAATGGTGGATAGACCTAAAATAACCAGTCCTTCTGCACCTTCATTGTGTTTTCCGCCTTTATCCCTTCATTTATCTGAAACCGGCTGGCGCTAGGCTTTTGTGATAGGTACCTGTAAACCTCACACTTCTCAGGTGCCCTCTTTCTCCTTTCTTTCCCTGCGCTTTTCTGGCTCCCATCCTCCCACTCCCAGGAAATATTTGAAAGATAATTTGGCATATTTTCTGCCACCTTCACATATCTCCCTGACTTTGTGTTTTCTTAGCTGGAAGATAGCTTTTCAACATATATATGTAATCCTTTTCACCTAGACATGTGAGGAATTCCAATCTCTTCCAGTGGGAGTTTTCAGGAAGGTTTAGGTTAAATGGGCCAATAAGGCAAAAGCATGTAGCAGAAGATCTCACCCTCTGAAGACATCTTTTCTCTTTAGCTTTTTTTTCCCCCCTCCATGGAAAATATATCAGAATATCTAGCTGTCAAAGAATTTAAACAATAATTCCTGATCTGAAGACTAGAGTGCAGGGCTTTTGAAAACAAAGATCGTCATCTCTCTGCGGTGTGTCCAGGGACTGATGGCGCTGAAGTCAGGTGTCCTGAGCAGCGGACTGCCCTGGGGACCCTGCTCCAGCTTGGTGGGACTTATTTCACCCGTGGATTTTCCCTGGCGCTTTCATCGTGGCTATAGCATCTTCATCGCGGAGGCAACCGAGACAGCAAGCCAAGCTCGGCTTACATCTCTTTAAGTCTTGGTGGTGGTGACTGAGCTCTTCTCCTGCCGCGTGGGAGTGGGGTGGGAGAGTCCAGCAGCCCCTTGGCTGGGGCAGCCGCCGTCCCCAGGAACTCTTGTTGCAGCAGGCAGGACTAGGATGTATCCCAGCTGAGTTTAGCTGGCTAGCCGTGTTGTCCAAGGTCCCTGTCCCAGCTCCTGAGAGAATTTAAGGAGATGCCTGTTGTAAAAAAGGAGAATCAGCTGTAAGGGGTGCCTTAGGCTGGAAGCCAGCTGGGTGAGGAACCCAACCCTAAAGCTGCACTGCTCTCTCTTGTACAAAAAGAGGCCAAGGATCCCTAGAAATAAGATCGTTTCCAACATCTTAAGACCCAGAGTTTTCAGAAGTGGGTCCCTATGGGTGGCCTTAGCCTGCACTTCGGCAGCTAGGATCACAGCGAGGAGCAGGCAGCATCTGCTGAACCTCCTTCTCTCTGCTCCCCACTGCTAGACATTGGGTGCAGGGTGATCTCCGGGGCTCGCGAGCCTCCTTGGGACGCTGGGGTGCGTGTGCCGGTGTGTTCACTGGTGTGGGTGTCGCACGGGGTGCTTGCCCGTCTGCTGCTGCTCAGTCCGTGCTGCAGCACTAGCCCGGGAGGGATCTCGGTGCCGGCGTAACCTTTGCAGCCCGCAGGAAAGGTGACTTCCATTTAGTTCTAAATTATGACATTATTTTATTAGATCTTTAAACTTTATTTAAATTCTTTATTTAAAGAGGGGGAGGAAGGTATCATATTTTAATTAGTAGCGGTGTCAAAGGAGACCTAGATTAATTATTTGAAATCACTCCATCCAGATGGTTTTAATTTTCACAGCAGGGAACCGGCATCTTTTTAAGGTGATATTTTTCAAATTAAAATCAGCTTGGATATTACTCATACTGGCTGCAGAGCGAGGGGGTGGGGAACGCGAGCCAGCGCGCCCCGTGTTTGTCCATCTGAGCGCGGGCTGCCAGGGGGACCTGCGTCGGAGAGGTGCTGGATGCCGACCATCCGGCGGGACCGCGGATCGAGGCTGTTGCGTGGGAGTGCTTTATCGACATGAGCTCCTACTTTGGCTGGCCAAAACCCGTCTCTGATACTCAGCGTTACTCTTAGCAGCTTTGGTTGCAGCGCTGAGCCTGGAACGGATGGGGAATGCTTTGCAGCTTAGAGGGGAACTTGCCGTGTGCTGTTCTTGCCTGTGTGTGAGCTGCGGAGCCCTCGCTTGACCCCTTCGGTGGGTGGCCCTGGGTCCGTTTGCACGGGGGGGTTCGACACTGCAGATCTGCGGGCATCTCCTCGGGTGCTGGCTGTGGTTCTTGGGCCAATCTTTGGGACCTCTTGTGCTGGCTCCATGACCTTCCCTTGTGTGCGGGCTGCTGCTCTCCCCCTCTGAGGTTGACCATCAGCCCTCGCTCATTTGAGAGGAAGACATTTCACAGTCACCTCTTTAAAGACAGTCCTACCTCTGGCCATTCCCTGGTTCGTTAATGCTGCGTTGCATCCGAGCAGCCTCCCTGAACCTCTTGAAGCAGTGGGCATTCACCACGTTACATTCCATGTCGCTTCTCTTCCCCTTGAAGACCAGTCTTTGACCCTCCCCCATCCTGGCTTTGGTCAGCTGCGTATCCTCACTACGATGGGATATTTCTGGCCCTTCCTCGCAGGCGTGCGGGGTCGTCATTGCTTTGGTACCACCGTGGCAGGTGGGGAGGGGAAGCCTGCAGCACCCGGCGGTCGCTGGCAAGCTGCTCTCCATCGCAGATACCCAACAACGTGGTGCGTTTCTGAAGGACTCAGATAAATATCCGTATTTATGTGTGATTGCAATAATATTCTGCTATAATACAGGCATTGTCCCACTTGCTGTCAGAAAGAAGTTATTATTTAAATATCCCCTGTGATAACAGCTTTAGCAAACGTATCTAAATCAATGTAAAGAGCTAGTAACTGGGAGACCCTGAACTTGCACGTGCGAGTGAGCTGCAAAGGGAAAACTCCATTTAGGGCCCTTGTGAGTTAAACGTTTGTGATATTTGCACTGCTGCAGAAGCCAAAAGCTGACTTTACAAGTGGGAAAAATATTAATGTGTTTAAATGAAACAAACTCCTATTTCTATCCCCATGGTAAATCCTTACGGCGCACATATTTGCTCTTAGAGGGTTTTAAAGTTTGAAATATGAATGCCAAAAAGAATGTGACTTTTTGCAGCACAGATCAAACATTCTCCAGCGTTTGGCAAAAGCCGTGTTTCTACGGTAAGGCTCGGGTCTTACAAGCGTGAGTATTTCCAGAGCAGGACTGTGGATTTGCACTTGCTGACGCTTACACATTCTTGCGTTGTGTTTCGACCATGTCTCCTTTCTCCCCCTCCGTATCGGAGGTGGATCTGAACCAAAATGTCCAGTCTGCCTGTTCCTGCCTCTCCAGGGAAATTCCTGGAATCCGAATCTCGAGCATGACTGGAATTTGTGTTTAGATCAGGGACGGAATAAAACGCTGAATTTGCTCGTGTCTAGGTTTTTGAGGTGATGATGGCACGCTGCACATCTGGGCGGCAGCTCGGCCGCTTCTGTGAATGCAATTGTGGCGAGGCAGGTGGTTTATGGAGATGCAGCAGCAATCCGTCCTCTCCCGTGGCTCCTGCAACGCTGCAGACCAGCTCTGGCCGCAGTAAACGTGCGAGGTGCTGTGAGATCGGCCGTATTTCTCCCACCTAGAGCAGGAGTCGAGAGGTGGTCGTCAGAGGGAACGAGCAGCGACG
This sequence comes from Aramus guarauna, assembly GCA_013400195.1. Classification (NCBI taxonomy): domain Eukaryota; kingdom Metazoa; phylum Chordata; class Aves; order Gruiformes; family Aramidae; genus Aramus; species Aramus guarauna. The sequence continues at coordinate 6,291,151 of VXBL01008568.1, forward strand.
AATCTCTCCCCTGCTAGCTGTTGTGCTGATCACTGCGAGGTTTTGCACCGTGACCGTGTGGCTGGACCACTTCTGTGAAGTGTTTGAGGGCTGCTGACTGTGGGGAAAGGATTTTCATTCCTGTTGTGCTAATCTTTTATTTGCGTGAGAACAAAATCCACGTTCTTACCCTCTGGGAAGCCTCCTGTGGTGTGATGGGGACCATCTAGTTTTGTACTGCTGATGGGGTGGTGGGGTTGGTGTGGACTGATGGAACACGCGCGTGTATATGTATATATATATGCATATTTTGTGCTAAACTGGCATTAAATCTGGAGCATCTGCACAGGAGTCGGTGGAGACGTGTCAGCGCTGCGCCTGTGAGCAAGCCTGGAGCTCAGCCCGGGGCGGCTCCGGGGTGGTTCCCTTGCCGTGGTGTGGTGCGGGTAGAGGTAATGGGACAACGCGCTGATGAGCTTTGCGCGCTCTGACTTAACGGGACCGTATTGGTAAATGCTTTTTTTTTTTTCTTCTTCCTTTACAAGCCCAGCTTCTAGTGGAAACAGACACTTTTGGCAGTCAAGTCCGGATCAAAGGGAAGGAGACGGACTTCTACCTTTGCATGAACAGGAAAGGCAAGCTCGTGGGGAAGGTGAGTGTTTCCCATTAATTCACTTGTGACGTGAGTGTTACCTTTAGCAGCCTCCTCAAGGCCGTAACGATGTGTTCGAGCTTCGCCTGTCAGCCTCAAATGAAAAGCAGGATGGGGGGGTTGTGGGGTTTGCGAGGCAGCCCATGCCCTTCCCAGCCCTCCCCTGCGCCCGTAGAACCGAGCTCTGCGGCCAGCCCCGCCATTCTCTGACGACGCTTCGTGTGCGGATGGATTCGCATCAAATTGACGTGAGATGTCATCTCGGCATCCCGCTGCCGTGGCCACCTCCGCGACTTGATCTTTTGCTTTGGGGTGAAATTCAAAATAAAAGGGCCAGCGGAGCACTGCGCTGGGGAGGTCGGGAGGTGACGTAAAGCTCCTTTCGGTGGTGAGCCGGGGGATGGCGTGGCACGGCTAATACTGGAATCCCAACGTCGTACTGGGGCCGGGCCTCACAGTTCTAGCGTTACAGGAATATTTTATTACTTTGGATCCCCGCACAATGGAAGCATGCAACAAATTACAGCGTGCTCACCCATCTAGCTTAACTTCTTTGCTGAAGTCATATTTTTTATGCATTAACGTGTTTTTGTAACTTAGGCAGCTCTTCTATATTGTTGGCGAGCCTAGAAGCTTGCTAACCAGGCAGGAGCTTGCTCAAAGCTAAAATATCACCAAAAAATAAATATTAAAAAAAAAACCATCTCAGCCCTTGAAGGCCTCCTCCTCTCCTGCCTGCACTTTGCACCACCAGGAATTAAAATCTGGCATCTTTGTGACTGTGAAAAAGGGAAGCTGAGTTTTGTTTTGAGTCAACACAGCAAAAGCCACGCTCCCAAACAGAAACCAGAAACCAAATTGCTCTGATGAAACATTATTTACTTTTGTGGTCCCGAGAGTGACACTTGTGGGACAAGCGCCTTCCCGGGAGGATCCCTCCTGCCACTTTTGTTTTCCTCGCGAGCAGCGCAGATGCTTCTGTCGAGACTTAAGCCCGGCTCTTTCGCAGGCAGCCGCTAGCCGTGGCAGCCTGCCTGACCCGCTGCCGAGCTGCTGGGGCGAAGCCGGCAGCATCCAGGATGCTGCTCGAAATCGGTGGGGACTTGGAAAGGGAGGGATGGACCAGCGCAGCCGGGTCTCGCTGCTGCGGTGCAATTACTGCTCTGAATGAGGCACCCTTGTTTGGGCTTGAAGGAGGAAATACGGGTTTTTACCGCCTCAGACCTCTCAGGATGCGTACACACGGACGCTTTTGCATGTTGTACTGAACCCAAACCTGGCCCTGGATATTTTTTTTTTTGCCTTAATTTTCTATCCTTTAAATGTGATAATAGCGTTTTTTCCCCGAAATGTTATAAGGATAATTTTGTTAATGTTTATGAGGTGCTGATACCACAGTAACGGCGACCTTAGAAGCATCCGAATTGGATGGGGTAAAATGAGCATGAAATCTCACCTTTTCCTTTAAGGGACCTTACCGCGGGGCGGGTGAGCAGTGGTGCGCAGTGCAACCCGCGTCCTCGCCTGGTCTGCGCTGAGTGGCCGGGAGCGTCCTGGCAACGTCAGAGGCTGTTTTTCAAAATGTATAGTATATTTTGGCAGGATTCATCCCTTGATTTGGCCCATTGGGCACCAAGGCAGGACAGTTCTTTAGCTTGTTACCTTTCATACAGGGTCAAGCTTTTGTGTTTTTGTTTGTTTTTGTTTGTTTTTTCTTTTCTTGATGTGCTTTTCATAACGTTAAGTTGGCAAACGGTTTGTTATAAAAAAAAAATTAATAAATCTATTCTTGTAAATATGAGCCTTCCCACCCCAGACTGCTGACAAGTTCATAAACCAGCCGACCTGAGCAGGAGGGGGTACGGAGCATGGCGTTTGGAAGGAAAATGTTCCAGACGCGTTGCCCATATTAACAGCTTCTCATGAGCAAAAAAAGAAAATAATAGCATGTCTTCTTGATACCAAAGAGTGTGGTTTTAATTAGTATCATAGTTTCAGCTCTTTTTGTGGCAAGAGTTTGAGGGAATGCTTTTTAGCCTGAATGCTCTAAACAGCTAGTAAACCCCAAGGAAAACATTAGATAAAAGTTACGCCTGGGCTTATACAAATATTTAAGTTCAGTCTGGGGGTGGAGGGGAATGAAACCCATAAACTGATTGTTTCACGGTCGCCCCGGTATGTTCATTTGGCAAGAGAGGAGCCATGGGACCAAACCGGGTCTTTTTCTCTGCTCATTTCCTATTGCCTTACACTGCATAATCCCTAACAATACCAGCATATGCCATCTGGCTTTGTTCTTCTCCTCAGTCAGCAGTTTTGGATCCCCCTCCAGTTGAAAACCTGCTTTGAATTTAGTCCTTTTTGTTTCCCGTAATCACCTACAAAGGGTATTACAGACCCGAGCAGGTTGTTGTTGTTCTCAGCTGGAACTGGTGATGCATGCAGGAGCTCCAGAGCCGGGGCTTGTTCCCCACCTTGGAGACGGTTGTGTTGCGGGTCAACAGACAAACCCAACGGGCTGAGAAGAGCAGGTTTTGCATCTTTTTACTGATTTATCAGAAATTGTACCTACGCCAGCTTTTCTGAGCAGGGGCCGTCTGATGGAGCTTTCTCAGGAGCCCCAAACCTTGTGTGTTCCTCCTCGTGTGGTTGTTACCCCACGTGTGTTCACGGCCAGCGTTGGCCAAAGGGCTCGGAGGTGTTTTGGGCAGGCTTCTAACTTTATTTATTGTCACAGCATGCAACTGCTGAGGTCACTGAGGCTCTACGTGCTGCTTATGAAAACAGCAGACAGGGCAGGTGTTGTACAGGGAGTGACTTTTCTGTTAAAGGCGACCAGCACCGGGGGAAAACAAATGGGATTGAGTTTCTTCATTGATTCTTGGTGTTATGTTGAAGAAGGCCCAAGAAAGATTGCATTTCATTTTTTTTCCTTCTGACTGTATCTTTTTTTGCCTGTGGGTTTTTGGTTCCTCTCTGTATACACATATAGAAATTGTAGGTCCTGAGTTTTCTATTTTTGCTGAAGGTTTTTTTATGGACCACTGAACTTTTTGGTGGAGTTACATTACAAGGAGAAAGATTAAAATATGAAAACTCAGCACAGGAATACTAGGCACTTTTGATAAAAACTTTTTCTTTTTTAAAACTATTGTTACTGTTTATTTATCTCAGGCTTCTTACAAACACGGGGAAGAAGGGGACTCTGAAAGGTTCAGCTCTCCTTCTAGGGAAAGGCACAGTGTGACTTGCCCACTTGTGACAAGGTACAGTGAGACTGGTGGCCTTGAACGCAAAAACTCTGAATATTTGAAATAATTCAGTGTTATGGGAGAAGAGCAGCTAATGGTCTCTTTGGAGGAGCTTTGGGTTTCTTCGTGGCTCTCCTGGTGAGTCCTCCAGTGATTTTTCTCTCTGCCTCAGCTTCTCTTATCTCGTGCGTTGAGATAAGGATGTCAATAAAGTGAGGACTTCATGTTTGTAAAAGGCTGTCAAAGATAAGTCTTTCAAGTCTCAAGGAACAGCAGCCAGGGTGTGAGCAGGTGGCTGGTATTTAGCTTGGCCACCTCTAACTGCTCTTGCTGCACCTCTCCTTACAGCAAATTCACGCTATCTGGAATGGCAGGACGCTGCGGAGATCTCCTTTCCCTGCCCTGTCCCATGCCCTCGTCAGGAGAGCATTTATAAGAGGTCAGCGATCTCCATGAAGCTTAAACTGGATCTGTTGGCACCATTACAAGACGACCCAAGCCCTGCCCCTTCCTTTAGGCGCTGCTAGGGCTAGTGGCCGCTGCGTGGAGATCAGAGCATCCCCGGATCCCCGGGCACTGTTCCCAGGGAACTTCCCGTGGTTCTCCACCAGCCACCCGTGGGCTCACGCAGTCTGGTCGGCACTAGCGCTCAGGTTATGGCAGGTATGTGTGACGGGGAGTGCTTTGCACCCCCGGCTGTAAAGGGAGAGGAGAGAATCGGCCTGTGTTTGCACTGACCAGGGGCAGAGGAGAATGGACCTCGGCTTCCCGCAGAGCTGCCAGGTGGGAGGAGAGGCTGCTTATTGCAGACCAGAGCAAGGGAGACATCAGTTTTCAGAGCAAGATGTAGAAGCAGGGAAGGTGAGTAATGATTGGAAGGAATCCAGAAGATTTGAGAAGAATGGGGAAAGAGCTAAGCACATCTTTGATTTGATCCAGAAATTTCTTCAGAAGATGCCCCAAGCAATCCCACTAATGTTCTTTCATAGCATTAGGTGGATTACATCTTTTCCAGATCCAGTTGCAATATTGTTCCCTGTTGGTTCTCTCTGTTGTTCTCTGCTGGTTTCATTTTGAGAAAAAGCTCTGTCTCTCAGTGCATTAAGTCACTCCTTGCTTCTTGAGGAGAAGCAGGTGGTGGGTGCTGGAGCCATCTCCTCAGGGTGGGATGAGACTCAGAGCGCCGGTGGAGTTGGGGCAGCGTGGGGACTGTCAGTTGTGTGCTGGGCTCCCGTGTGATGCTGCTCCACATAATGTGGCTGTAATATTGACGCTGCGAGTCTGCAGGAAACTCCTGCACTGCTGTGAATGGGGGCGAGTAGGATGTGGCTATGGAGAAAACTCCAGAAATAGGGGCAGAGTTAGAAAAGCAATAGACAGAATGGGGTCTGTCACAGGTATCGTCCCTCTACAGAAAGTGAGAGTAGTAAAGGTGTATTCTGAGAAGTCCTTACTCATTGCATCACTTCAATTCCTTCTAAGAATTCAAGCCTGAGAGCATGCGATACGATAAAATAGGTGATTTCCCACCAAATCCACATGCTGATTTGCACAGTCTCTCTTTGGGTTTTCTTTCAAAAGCCCTCAGTGACCTGGTATACACACACTCTCAGAAAATCATTATAATATATATGCATTATTTTAATGAGTTTGGTTCTGTTTCTGCTATCTCCGTGCTTAATGTGGGGGGAAAAAAGCTGTTGGTTGAAAGGCAGGAACCCCTTGGCCCTTTGGGGTGGCTGAGGCGGTGCATCAGCTCGATGACGGATAACTCGTGTGCTTTCCGGGGACAGCTTTGCTGATGCCCTGTGCGCACCGCTGAAGCCCTCCCGGTGCTCAGGAAGCACAGACGAGCGGTGCTGAGCTTGTGCTCTCGAGCACCGTCCGGCTCTTGAAGAAAAGCTCTGCCAGCCGGAGCGTGGCCGTGCCAGGGGCACATCATCTGCGCCGGGGGCTGGAGGTGGCATGGCTCTGCTGGCCACCATCACCTCTCCTCCACCCCGACCAGCACCACTGTGCCGATACCGCTTACAGCACAGACCTGCCTCTGAGACGTAAGATTTTTTCTGGTGTGATAACTGCTTTCCAAGCCAATATATTTCTTAATGTTACCAGAAAGTTGCTAATACCATATGGCAAGGCTCTCTGTATTTTTGCAGGACAACAAACAAATTGTTGCTAGATGCCAGACTGCTCTGGCAGAGCTTTATCACTGATGCCTGCCAGCAGTAGCCTTTAGGGGATAGTAATAATTTGGGGTTGTTTACATTACAGCTTTAAAATAGGGGTTTTCTTGAAGCATGTGTGTGTTTAGTCAGGAAAGTTGGCTAAAAAAACTCTGGCGGCATCAAAGAGCGAAGGCGCTCGCTGCAGCCCATGCATGCGGTCTTGGCCCTTTATAATACCTCTGGCCATCAAGGAGAAGGAGCATGTTGTGTTACAGGGGCTCCAGGTGGTTCAGTGGGAGCCACCCTTTGTAGGACAAGGGGACTTACCTGGGTAGGGGACACCAGGTGGGTTCTCCAGAGCCTTATCAGTGCATCTGGACCAGCTTTCTCATCACTTGACTTTGGTCAAGGCTGAGGTTGAGCTTTCTTGAAAAGCCACCTTTGAAACACCCATGGTTGGGACACCAGGGCCTTGCTGTAAAGCCAGGGGTCTGTGTTAGCCTGAGACAAGGAGACTCAGGGATGAGCTCCAAGCCTGATGCCCCCTGCGTGCCCGAGTCCTGCATGGCATTTGGCCCTGCGTATCCCCCGGTGCCGGCCAGCGCCGGGGTCTGTCCCAACAGCCAAACAAATGTTGGGAGGTGGCAAGGGCAGAGGGGCGCGCAGAGGTTTGCAGTTTGAAACTTCCATGCAGCAGATGAGGTGTTTGCGCTCCTCAGCTTATATATTTAAAACCACGCCTAACTGCATCTTGGATTTCAGGCAGAACTCTGAGTTTCACAGGGGTTTGATGTTTATCCAGAATTTTTCCCGGAGTTGCACAGCATTTGGGTTGCTTGAAAGGGGCTTGTAAAACCTAACAATTTCTGGGGCTGAATGCTGAATTTGCAGCAAAAACACGACCAGAATTAGTGGGGTGTCGGGTTTAATAGCGTGCGTTTTGCGGATCTCTCTGTGACATGTTCAGCCGTAAACTATTCTGACTTGGCATCTCACGTGAAAGCAAAACTTGACATGGCTTTTGCTGGATTTCGCTCAGATCTCAGTTTGGACTGTAGACTGGTTCTTCCTATAGGATGGGATTGGTCCTTTTAAAAAGTGAACTGTTCCCAGGCTTTTGCTCCCCTGTGAGTCTGTTTTAGTTTGTCATCTAAATAAACGTCTTCAGTGGAACCTGGAGCCAAGCAGCCTTGGACCCTGTCGTACTTTGAACGGGGACCTGATCCGAAACCAGCCTCAAGCATCTGAAAATCTTGAATCAGGGCCTGCAGGATCGCAAAGGTCTCAAAAGCAAGGAGATGGCAAACCCGGTTTTCTTTCGGTTGAGGCAGTAGAATCTTCTGCATTTGCCTAATCTGGCTTTTATCCCTGCAACCAGTGTAAAAAAAAAAAAAAAAAAAAGTTGAATTATGGTTCTGAAAACTTAGAAGCTGGGATTCTCATGAAATTAGAAGCAGAAGCTAAAATCAGCAATCACCCTCTTGCATTCTCAGCCCCCATCAGACTTTTGGTGACACTGCGACCTTCCACAGCTGCTCCTTTCCCCGTTGCTGGGCTACCTGAAGCATCACATTCAAACTTTTGGGGCTGCTGGTGGAATTTGTATCATCTGGTTCATTTGTCGCAGTTTCAAATCTTTGCAGTGCTGAAAACACATCGGAAGAGTTCCCCAAGGAGGGGTTGCTGGATGTCACGGTAGGGATGTCGTTATCACACGGTCTCAGGGTACGTGGACGTGGTAATTTGTCGTGTTACTTCTCGGTAGGTGTAACGTGCTGAGAGCTGGCCGGACCCCATCGTGCACCTTCGCTGCGGTGGCTCTGCCCTGAAGCTGTAGGCAGCACAGGGCTGGGGTGTCGCAGCCCCAGGTGGGTACGGTTGTGTTGCACTTGCACACCCGGCGAGCAGGAGCCCTGCTCCTGTCCTTGAGCAGAGGCAGCCGAGTGTTACCCGGCTTTTCCTGGAGTCCTCGCTCTGGATGGCACAACCGTGGAGCGATCCCCAAGAAGCCATTGACGATTGAATGAATTTTGTGGAAGAAGTTTAGATGTTTTGTGGTGGTGTGGGATAGCAGGTGGCTGATCTCGGTGTTGCAGGGAGCATAGGGGTCATTTTGAAGCTCCGTTGTGTACGGGGGAGGAGAGCGGTTTGGTGGCGACTGATAAACACGGGATGGCCTCAAGGTTTGGGAAGGAGGGATGGGAATGGGGATCGCTGGGGAACACTGGTGGTGCTGGAGCTCACATGTTGCACGAGGGGCTGAGGAGATGGAAGAAGCGTGCTATGTGGAGAAGACCCCTTTATTTCACAAACGGTTAGAAACTGCAGCAATTCTTAAAGGACCGTGGCCTCGGGTGTGTGTGGGGGTGTAAGCCTGGGTGCGAAGCCTGGAGGCTGTCCGAGCCAGAAGACGTTGGTATTCGTGGCACTGAATGGGGAGGGAAGCTTGTGCCACTGCATAGGCGATTCACCCACGTCTTCCCTTTGCGGTCAGTTGTTAGTGCTGTGCGTACGCTTACCTGCGTGGGCTGATGCATTTAGGTCACGGGTTTCATAAATTGAGCACATCATTAAGCACATTTAAGCCCACGCTGTGCTGCTGAGGTCGGATTCGTGTTTAGCCGCTTTGCCAGACAGAACATTCACGGTGTTCGTTGGACATCACCTAACATAAGAATGATGTGAGTGAGATCTGCGCTAAGTCCTCCTGTGCTACCATCAGTTCTTGCGACCTTCTGAGCGCTGATGGACGCTGATCCTCTCAGGCTGAGCAAGGGCCGGAGGTTTGGCTTTAACCGCGCTGTGGGTGGAGGAGCTGTGCGTGGCACGAGCTGTGAATCCTCTGAGCGGGGCTTCCTCAGATGGTAGCGGGAACATCCGAGATGGGACCGATGCTTAATCCATCATTTCACAGGCCAGGCCGGGTGGTCAGGAGGTCCTCGTAGTCACATTTTAGCCATATATCAACATCTCCAGTTATCTTAAGCTTCTCAGCACAGCCACAATGCTTTAAGTGTTTGCTCTAAAATAAGGAGAAAGGTCTTTTGTTTTAAAAAATAAATTTCTTCATGTTACTGGTTTTATGCTAGGGAGTCGCAGTTGCTCAGCTGAGGATGTGAGTCTTGGACTTCATCTCTGGGCTGTGTCTGGTCACCAGAGAGCTGTGTAACAGGTTTATGGATTTCTGGTGGTCCCTCTTTAGCAAACTTCCATTGGAAATTCTTTAAAAGCACCATTTCTCTCTCTCAAAGTGGAGTTTTTGCAAAGTCAGGGTTCACATTACAGACCAAGCTTGACCTCTAAAGCTTTTTCTTATCCCGTGGCTGGAAGCTGTATATCCCCTTCCAGTGCCACCTTCTTGAAAACTGCATGGCAATTTAATTCAGTCCTTTCTGTGTTCAAGGAGCAAGTGTCACCATCAAGCTGCTAACATCCTGTCCCCTGTGTTTCTTGGTGGCTGCAGCTGTGTGTCGTGTTGGAATATTTCAGTTCCCTAAGGTTAAATGTTAATTAAAATTATTGAGAGGGGATCCCTGAGCCCTGGTCACGCCTCACCCATTTTGAGAGGGTGTGCTGTTTGCGTCTTGTGCTGACCCTTGTATCAAGCTGAATTTAATTGCTTTCCTCGGAGCATCTTATCTCCAAAGTGCAATGTTTGGTCTTGAGCGTCTCAAAGATGAGGGTGATGTTTCTTCTAAATGATACTTTGCAAATATGCCGATGTGTTTGACTTGCAGCAAGCAGCAAAGCAATGCAGCCTTGTCTTCCTCAGCTGGGTGCAGTGGAGATGCACATCCAGGCGGGTCCTGCTCTTCAAGGACTGTTCCCACTTGACTCTTAAGTCATTTTTGGAGATGAAGTGAGAATAGAGGCTAATTTTGAAGTGGAGGATAAAACCTATGCTCCAGCAGCAGCAAAAGATAGTCCGTTTGATATGGCCATTTCAGTACATTTAAGGTCAAAGCAACGTAGATCTTGCTTAAATATATTTTTTTGTTCTTGACATTTTCTTACAATGTCTTTTGGGTACTTAAAGATAGTAGGTTTTCCTAAAGGAAGACAGGTCTCAAAAGCCTCGCGCTTGTTGTGTACAGAAGGACGTTTGTCATTCACAGGCTGGAACAATTCTTGATGATCATTTTTTATGGATGTCACTTGATTTGATCATGGATTTATCTTTCTTCTTCGAAATATAATTTGACATGAAGAGAATTAATGCCATCCTGCAGACAATCGATAACCTTTCTTGGTCCTAAATTCCACTGATTTAAACTTACCCCAGGGAAACTGGTATCACTACCAGAATGTCAACTGAATGAGATTGCACTCGTTTGAAATAACTCAGAAAGTGCGTATGTTTGTGTAATGTGTATAAGCCTGGGGTTTACCAGACCTGCTATGGGATCAGCAGCTGCTATAGTCCATGTTCTTGCTCCACTCATCCTCTAGACCTGATGTTTTAATAATTTTTTTGAAAATTTTCCTATAGCGGCACAGGTCCCACTATAATGAATTTAAGCCTACACGAAATACGCTGCTGCTCTTAGTTGGCTTTTACAGAAAGTTCAGGATGAGCCTGTGAGTCTTGGTGGAGACTGCTCGAAAAGGAAACGCAGCGAACCCCGGCAGCGCATTTCACCAACTGGTTGTGCCTGTCCGGATGGGTAAAAATGCCCTCCCAGGTCTTTCCTTAGCACCTGGAAGCATACATGCAGCTGGATCTGGTAGGTGCAGGCAGTGGTAGATGTCTTTGAGCTGCTCAGGTGTCGCGTCTGAAACCTGCCTTTGGTTTCAGATCTGCCGAAGCAGTACCCTCCCATTGCAGGAACCCGCAGTTTTGACTTCAATTAAATTTTCCTAAATTTTCTATTGGTTTCATAACTTTCATTTAAAGTGTTTGACATTTCTAATAATTAATAGTAAGTACACGTAGTTCTCTGAGATGCCGTTAGGACTTTCTATTAACCAAAGGTACGTCTTTCCAGATGAAGCCAACCTCGTTTGCTCTAATTGTGGATACGTGCCGTCCTGCTGTCCCGTTGGCAATAAATACGATGGAAGGAGGAGGTTAGGAGGCACGTCCTGGCGCAGCCTCAGCCTTGCTTGGGTCACCCCTACGAACGCTCCGTTCATCTCTGCGTCCCGCTGTTCATCCTGTGACACAATGCTCTTTCTTCCAGGGCAGTGCGAGGGTTACCAAACAGAGAGTAGTAGTTAGAAAAGTGGAATTTTTGAATGAAAGGTAGAAGGAAAGAAAAATTTTATACCTTTTTTTTTTCCTTCCTTGGTTCTAACAGCTCGTGCTGTGCCCGGCACGGACAGGGCTCTGCGAAGCCTGGTGTAGGTCCATCCCATGCACGCAAGACCGTGCCCATTATTGCATGTTCTCAGGAGAGACGGAACATACCCCCAGTGCACCAGTGGGCCGGTGGGGGCAAAAATGGGCAACGCTACGTTGAAACTGGGCCTCTGGAGATGTACCCGCTCTTTGGAGAAGTGGGTTTTGTGTTACTTCCCCTGCACTTAGATGTCCTGCATACGTAATTACCCTCTCTGCTGCACTGGCAGACGCTTTTATTGACCTGCCCATCATGACTCCTAAGTATTTTCCTCGGAGGATTGTGCAGGTTCAGAGGCCAGAGAGCTGGAGGAAACACGCCGGAAGCTGAGTGACTCTTGGCAGTTAGAGATGCAGCTTCCCTGATCTTCTAGGAGCAAGAACGTGCATTTGGGTCAAGAGGTGTCTCTGCGGTGAGGATGCCTTGCCGTAAATGCCGAACATTAGGATGCTTATGATGGATCTGTCCTGATAATGCCTATAAAGTGCACGAGGAGGGCTGGGCCCAGTCTGTCGGCGGCCAGAGCACTCAGATTTGCCGTGCAGCAAATAACATTTCCCACGGCGTTGCTGGATCTGGCAGCTGCCGTAGCCGCCCTGTTGTCACACTTTCTGACCTCCCTTTGAAAGGTGTACGTGCGAAAGGGGAGAGGGGGCAGCGGGAAAGCTGCGACGTTAACACAGCGCCTGCCTTCACCTTCTTCCACTCGGGATTTTCCAAGCCACGTGGAGTGAGTCCGAGCTCTGACTTTGAGCTGAGCTGGCACAAAACCACGGAGAAGTGATGCGCTTCATCAAAATCACGTCACTAGGTGCACGCTGCGTACGAGCTCTGGGGTGTTATGGGGGGGTATCAGTGATGCTGGGTGCACCAGCACCTTGGTCCTCAGCTGGGGATGCTTCAGGAGCGGCTTACTGGGACTGCTGAGCCACTCACCTCCTGGCAACCCAAGCCTTCCGTGCTGCCGCTGCTCCGAAATGTAGGAAACGCAGGGCAGGATTTCTCCCGTATAATGCAGCGTGCGAACGTAACGGTGCCAGCGTCTGGGGGAAATGTTCCGCAAGCCTTTGAAATACTTGCTGAGCTCAGTGGGCGAACCTCGCGCCTGGGGGTGGCGTGAGATCCAGCACGGTGGGGTACCGCGGCTCGGGACCCCCCTCTGTCTGCCGAGGGGGAGGGAGGGATGCAGAAAGGGCCCATTTTCACGGTTTTTCCTTGCGAAAAAACCGAGGTGCGTACACCTCTTGGAAACATTTTGCTTGAGCCGTAGCTTTCCCTGCTCCGGGATTTTTTAGGCAAAGGGAGCTTGCTTTCCTTGCGGAGGGAAGCGATCCCGCTTGTATGGAGAGCTCGTATCCGCACAGTTTGACTTTGAGCCTGGGGGGCTGAACTTGCAGAGAGGTGCTGATTAGACAGGAGAGGCATCCCCGTCCTACTCGACAGGCTGAGTCTCGGGGTGCCCTGTGCCGAGCCGGCGTTCCTGGGTCCTTGCAGAAGCGTTTGCTGCGGTTTGGTGTTTGTTACTATTTGCAGCACATCCCCAGTGCGGGAGTTGCGTCGCCTTACCCAGAGAGCTTCTAATCGCAGCATCGTTTGGGGCGGGGGGAGTGTTTTACCGTAAGCTTAGCTAACATCAGCTTAACGCAGCATCGCGCGTAGGGCTTCATTTGTGCCCCCGTCTTTGCAAACAGAGAAACCGTTCGGTCTTGGAGGCATCTCTCCCCGCGCGAGCTTATTGTTACCGTAAAAGCCGAGTGAAGTTTGGATTTGCCGGTGCCCACTGAGCCAGATTTGTGAAGCGTAGATGAGAAAACCTGCCCTGGCCTCCCGTTCCCATGAAAAGCTGCTCAGGTGGCTCAGCGCGGCAGGCTAATGGGGAGAAGGCGGAGGCGGCCGCGGCACCTGCTGATGCTTTGGCTCGGGCTGGTGGCACAGGGGCTGCCGCGAATCCCCCCTGAGCGGCAAGCTGTTAGCGGCAGGAACGCCTCGCTCGGAGGAGCGCTCCTGCTACGACAACAAAGAGCCCTTTGATCCTTTCCATTTGGAGAACTTAAAACGAGAAAGCCAAACTACAATAAGACCAAGTTGGGTCATAAAAAAAAAAAAAAAAAGGAGAAGCAGGAGCACCAAAGCGTGCCGGAGTGTAATTGTAGAAGCAGCAAATGCTTTGGCACTTAATTCTGCTTTAGTGTCAGTTCAGCGTGTTTCACGTTTAATACTGGAGAGCCTGTCGCCAAATGCTCTGCACAAACAATCCGGCGCGGCTCCTGGGTAAGCTCGGGGTGCTCGGAGAGCCCCTGGCTCCTTGTGCTGCCCGGGCTTTGCCGGCACCGCTCAGCTTTCCCTCGCCTCTGCGCAGACCTGGGTGATGCCCGAGGGCTTTCTGTGGTGGAAGGTGGGGTTTACATCAGGCATTTTGTAAGATGTTTATCAGAAGCCTGGCTAACAGCTCCCGCATCTTCCCACGGCTGTTAGGGGAGGGGTATTTAAACAAAAAAAACGCTCCGAATTATTTCTGTGCGAGGAACTGAGCTGCAAGTCGTCGCCTCTGTGGTGGCACGGCCTCGTCACGCGGCCAGGCAGCGGCTCCCGGGAGCAAAATCAGTGATTCGGGGCGGCTCGTCACGGGTACAAGGTGGTGACAACTCGGAGAGCCTGTGCCCTTCGCGGGAGCAGAGTTGTGGCCGCTGCGACAGCTCTCGCCCTGCCCCGAGCGGGGAGCCTGCCTGGAGATGCTGCCTGTGGGGCGATGGTGAGCAAAAGCGGGACCCCCGAGCACGTGGAGGACCCCCGGGGCCGCAAAGCCCTTGCGCCCACCCCGCTCTGCGGGGCCGCTGGGGATGCGGGGCTGGGTACGGGTCCTCCCCATGCAGGGGCAGTGCCATCGCAGCCCCCGCACAGCTCCGAGGCTTTCCAGAAATCTTTATTCTAAAGAATCAGTTCCAAACATAAACCTCCATGTCTTGAAGGGCGAGCGCTCTGCAAGGTGCATCCTGACAGCTGAGTATGTCTGAAATGCGGCTTGGCAGCGTCTCCAGGCTGACGTCGGCGGCAGAGGGTGCAGCCCCGTGTCGGCAGCAGGCGTTTGCACCAGGAGGTCCTGGGGAAGGGCGAGCAGGCGGCTGGAGCGGGGGCTGATGCTCGGCCAAAGCCGTCTCCCTTTGCTTTTCCATCCTCCTCTCTCTGGAGGAGGGAGGGGGGTGGGTGACAGACCCGATGAGTGTTTTGCTGTTGTTTAAACAGGGACGTGATTAGACTTTAAGTGATGGGCACCTGGTGAAAACAAGGTGACGCTTAAAAATTATGGAAAACCCTCATAAATTGCTTTTTCTCCTCATAATTACCATGGGTCTAGCTCTCCATGGTGTAGGTAACATATGCGAGTGATTTATTCTATTGGGGATTATAACAGATGCTGTAAAATCATCTTGTAAGGATTTGAAAAATCATTTGTCTGTCTCTGGCGTGTCTTAGCACGTACAGGAATGCTCTGTTTGGGGAAGTGAGGTCCTTATCCTGATTTATCTTGAGGTGCTTGTAAATGTTGCTGTAATTGCATGTTATCAAATCATTTAGCTCTTCCTCTTCCAGAACGGAGTTATTTTATCTCATGCACCTTGTTTACTTCAAATTAGCCCTGAGGTTGGCCTGAAATTGCACCTTGTTATTCCTCCACCTCCTGTCTCCGGCTTAGGCTCTGTCGGCAGATTTGAAGGTATAAGTAAATACTTTTTTGTTATTAATAGAATAACTTCCCCCTCCTACACACACGTTTTCTTTTCATTCCAGTCTTGGTTTTCCATGAGAAACTCACATTGCAGTACAAGCGGAAACCTCCCAAATTGCATGAAAACGCCTTAATTCTCCTAGCAACAAGGTCAGGGCTCAAATCCAGGACCTTTCCATGAGCGTGGGGGAAACGGCCCTTCCAATTACCTGCTCCCCCTGCGCTACGGATCCGGTTGGTTCATCAGCACCTGGATTTGGGTGGATTTGAAACTCAGCCATGGTATTGTTTAAAAATTCTCCATTCATTGGGGAAGGGTTTGTAGCGGGCTGAGCCCTGAGAAACCTGGGGCTGGTTTTTATGGCTTCCCATTGAAACCTGGTGGAACCCCGTGGTGTCGACTGATTTTCCCCTTCCTCACTCATGTGGCTTTGATCAAACCCAGGGCTCGGAGAACGACAACCCCCCCCAGGAACTGGAACCACTGAGCTTTGCCCAGTTCTGCCGTTCATTAAAGCGTTTGTGAGCTTCCAACTGTAGTTGATAAAATGAGGACCGTCGTGCCCAACCCGGTGCGGAGATTGCCGGTCCGATGGCAGAGCTGGCTTTGCCCTCGTATGGGGGGCACGTATAGGGAACACGGACCCCGGATTAGCGTGTTTGATGCAGAAGTTGCCGTGATCTCCCCGCCCTCTTAATGGGACCTACCCGTGGTAACGAAGCCCTTTAGGCAGGATGGTTGCGTTAATGATTTTAGGGTAAACATCGCGTACAGTTGCACCGATTGAATTGAAGCTCTGCTTAAAGGGATGAAGCCAGGGAGGGATGGCTGGTCCTGGAGGCCGGCTTTTCGCCTGTGGTAGCCTGCGTGACGCCAGTGTGGGTTGTCGTGCCTGATGGTTCCCATCTCACAGCTCCGTCTGCAGCTCATACCTGTTTTTTTGGAGGATCAGGGGTGTGGGGAAGCCTGAGCTTCCCTCCTGTCCCACGATCCCTGCACTTCCGAAAACCTCACTAAACTCTGCTGTGATTGTGCAGGACTTTTTAGAAAGGCTTTTGGGAGAGAGCAGGCTGACCTGGCCCTGGGGCGGGGGTGCTCAGCGTGCGGGGCTGAGCTCCTCGCCCCAGCCCTCGTGCCCGGTGGAGCCCCTGAGCGGAGCCGCGGCAGCCGGGGACCGACCGTGGCTGCTGGGGCTTTGCTGGCCCCCGGGGGCGGGATGGGTGGGACGGCTGCAGACCGAGGGGGGCTGATAGGGGTTAGTTTGCGCGGAGAGAGTTTAATAGTAAGCAGAGCAGTAAGCATAGGCCTGCAGTACTGAAAAACTCATTATTTGACCTCGGGGGGAGCTGGATTGGGCTAGTACTGTGATGGAAATCCTTCCTTTGGCTTCGCTGACCGTTAGATGAAGTCCTGTACGGTGCTCCCTACTGCGCTGATCCCTGTCCGGAATCCCCAAACACCCACAGCTGAGACAACATCCAGGGCTGAAGTGCGCCTGTATCTACTCCCTAGTATCTTCTGATGCATGAAACAAAGTGCCAGTGCGCACAACAATGCACGAGGTCCTAGGTGCAGCACCAGTACCTCACCAGTGAAGGGACAAAACATATTTTCTGGCAGAAGATTATAGGCGAGAGGAATTTCCTCTGTGTCGAACCACTTAGAGATGCCGTTGTGTGATGCTGCAACTCCCTCCAGTGCTGCATCTGCTGTGTAAATTAGAGTCCCAAATCCAGCCCAAGATCCACGTGCTGCGGTGTTCAAAGCCCAGCTCTGGGTCTGATAGCCTACATCTCCAAGCTGAGCTGAACCCTGTGTGCTGGGGTGACCGCAGCTGGAGGGCAGGTGCCCCCCAAAGCTGCTCTATCACCCCCCTCCTCAGCTGGGCTGGGGAGAGAAAAATATAACGAAAGGCTCATGGGTTGAGATAAGGACAGGGAGGGATCACTCACCAGTCACGGACAGAACAGACTCGACTTGAGAAAATCAGTTTAATTTATCACCAATCAAATCAGAGTAGGGTAATGAGAAATAAAACCAAATCTTAAAACCCCCCCCCCC
>VXBL01008568.1:6308438-6374084 GCA_013400195.1 Aramus guarauna
CACTGCATGCCTCACCATGGTCTTCTCCATTCGTGTCTCAAACCAGCAGCCCAAGGCAGTGATGGGGCGGTGGGTTTGCACAAGGCTGCAGTGGGAGTGGAAGGGGGGGCATTTTGCTGTGGGGTGGTTGGGGAGCAGCACTCATGCTCAGGAGCTTCTGACCTCCAGTTCTGCATCTGATCCTGGTTCTGTCTGCGAGGAAGAATGTCGTTTGGGGACATGGTTTCCTAAGTCAGGTACTTGGGCTCTGGGTGGCTGCTTTTAGGCTGAGATTGAAAGGTGGGGAAAGAGGAAGGACCATGTCACCTCTGCCACCAGAAACAAAACCCTCTTCCAAACAAAAACCAACCCTGAGAGCACAGAGGTATAAGATCGGGGACTTGCATGTACCCCTCTGGCTGGGGTAGGTCTGGTGCCTGAGGATGCTGCTGCCCCGTATTCCTCCAGCCGCAGTCGTGTTGGGATGCTGGTGGGATGCCGGCCCGTCCGGGGAGCTGCTCCGGTGTGGGAATGGCCCCTTCTGCTGCCGATGTCGCTCAGGGAAGTGAGTTGGAGCCGAGCCTGGGGTGTGCAATGCGGCTCCGAAGTAACCGATGGGATTCAGGGATGGAGTCGGGGACCTCGATGCCTGCGGCACCCCTCCGGCTCGTCCCCGGAGCTCCATGCACGGTTCATTTGCCCGGTGTTGCTCCCGGGATGCTGCGGGGAGAGTTCTCAAAGCACTGGGAAGGCTCAGACTAAGGCTTGTAACGACATTAGTGGGATTTGGGTAGTTATGGATGCAAGTCCATAAGGTATTTCGGAAAAACGTGTCAAAAACGAGCGGTAGAAGTGGCAACGCTGATGTTTGGCCCATCTGAGATTCTGATTTTTTAAATTTTTTTCTGATTAAGTATGGTGTTTCTCTGGCACGAGTCCAATTCATCCTCCTTCCCTAATGGAAAACGCAAAGCTAAATGTCTTGCTTTGCTTGCAATAGAATGAGCTGGACTGGATAAATTTAACTCTTTTCTTTGAAAATTCTTTCTCTCCTTGGATAGGAGTGTTTAAAAAAAAATGAAATTATGACCTCATGCTTTCGTGCTTTTTTTTTTTTTAATTCATTTCTGTTTCAGCTGATGTTTGTTACGGCTCCTATTAACAATGTTTGAACCAAAAACAAGATCCAGATGTGATGATTTTATTGATGCCAAATTGGGTTTTGGTCACTGAGCTTGCATTTGGATAATGAATTTTTTTTCTTTTTTTTTCTCTCCTTTTTCAGCCTGATGGCACCAGCAAGGAGTGTGTCTTCATTGAAAAAGTCCTAGAAAACAACTATACGGCACTGATGTCAGCAAAATATTCAGGCTGGTATGTTGGATTCACCAAAAAAGGGAGGCCACGGAAAGGGCCCAAGACCCGGGAAAACCAGCAAGATGTACATTTTATGAAGCGGTACCCAAAGGGGCAAGTGGAGATACAGAAACCTTTCAAGTACACAACAGTCACCAAGAGGACTAAGAGAATACGACCCACCAACCCCAGTTAAAAGTAGACAAAAACGGTGTCACAATAATAAACCACAAAAAAAAAACAAAAAACAAAAAAAAAAACTGCTCCAGAGGAATATTTTTACATTAAAAATAAGGAAGAAGCTCTATTTTTGTACATTGTGTTTAAAAAAAAAATAAAAATAAAAAAAATTAATAAAAGACTAGATGTCAAACGCTGGGGAAAAGCTGTTAGGGATTTATTGTGACTTGAAAAACAAAATGAACTGCTCTATTTAAATTGACTTCTTGTTGTTGATGACACACAGGTGCTTATTTCGCTTTTTTGGAAAGGACAACTTTTCAAGCATATCCCCAGAGGAGGAAAAAAAAAAAAAGTAATTATTAAAAAATAAAACCAAAGAAAACCAAAGTTCTTTCCCAAAGTTACTGAGACCCTGCCCCGAAAAGTGCCGGTTTTGCAGTACTCTATTTATTGTCTGCTGCACGCCGGCCCAAGACAAGATGGTGTGTGCCGCAGTGATTGAGTTTCCGTGGAGTTCTCGACGCATCGATCTTCTGTAACCTTTCTGACGACATAAGGTGTCACGGCTCCGTGATCCTGCATTATGCTCAGTTCTGGAGAATGCTGCTAAATACATTCAAGTGACTACAAGATGACCTAGTACACCAATGATAAGGGAATATTTTAAAACCAGCTATATTATATATATTATATATATATAAGCTATTTATTTCACCTCTCTGTATATTGCAGTTCCATGAACCAAGTATTACTGCCTCAACAATTAAAAAAATTATTTAAAAGACATGCACATATTTTTGCTGCTCACACTTCTTTCCTCTCCCGGAGTAGTTGTTCTTTAATGCATATTTATCTTTTGTGTGAGGGCAGCAGGATATGTTCGGGGTAGTTTCCCCACTGTAAACTTCATTGCTGAGTCTGTAATTCCTCCTTTTCCTCGATACCGTCTTCCTCCTCCTCCCTCGTTGTTCCCCTAAGGAAGAAACCTTGCGTGGGGTGATGATGGGCTGAGAGTGGGGGAATCCACGCTGGGGTTTTTCAAGAGCAGGAGTTAAATCTGATACTTTTCAGTCCAACGAATATTTCCTAGAGCTTTGGCCAAGCAGAAGGTAAACTGGAAAATTAACCTCTGACTCAGATTAACACCTACTTACGTGTGGCTTGTGTTGCCTTCGCTGGAGGTTTTGAGAGGGGCCGTTTGTTTCAGCTATTTAATTCAATGTTGTATCTTTTTAAACTTGCCCTAGACTGGCCAAATCCCTGGCCCCGCGTAGCTCTCCCGGCCCTTCGGTGACTCGCTCTCCTCGTCGGCCAGCCAGCTTTTCTGCGTAGGACTTGGGCGATGTAAAGCCACGAGGTGTGAATCCGTATATGGAGTGACGCACACGGTGGGTTGGGTTAAACAGTGGGGGGAGAAGAAGGACGATGAAATATCTGTCCTCAAATTTTAGCTGAAATGACGCCTGACCCCAAGTGAAGCTTCAAGAAGAAGCTCGCTTGACTTTTTCCTTCTCTCTGTGTGCAGACGTTGCTACACTCCCTGATTCCAGCCAGGGCTGAAAATGCTCAAAACCACTAAGAAAGCTTTTTCTTGTTAATCAGTAGAACGACTCTCCCCAGAACAAGCTTTCTCAAGATAACTTTGAGTGCTGCAGCCAAATCCTGCAGATCAAAGCCATTTGGGAGATGGTGCAGATAAGCATGCAAGCTTGAGGATGCTTATCTGAACCAATCTCCAAACCTCGCAAGCCTAGAGAAAAATGAGCAGTGCTGAACAGGGTCACTTCGTGCTGCTCCACAAAAAGCTGGGCAGCGTTACGGGTGATGCCTTCACCCCAGCTACGCATGGGCAGTCGCTCGAGCAGCCCCTCTCCCAGTAAATACACTGGGAGCTGCTTTCCTGGTGCACCTGGAGACCAGCACGGAAGCGGGACCTGATGGCATGGTGGTGGAGTTGGTTGGTGGGGGCTGGAAGGCTTTGCCAGCTTTGCCTTCAGATTGATTCATGTGGGAGAGATTTGGGGAAAGTTCAGAGGAGCGCTGGGGGTGCGGGATTGGGAGCGGCTGGAGATTTGTTGTGTTAGTGCCTCCAAGAGGAGAAACCCCGTTGATTTCCAGCATGAGAAAGGATTTATGGGTGCCTTTTTTTCTCCTTGAAATATCACCATGGCCCATGGCACTGATGGTTTCGCTGTCAGAACCACAGGGTTGGTTTGCCATCGGGGAAGTTCAAAGGGGCGGAGGCGGTAAATACTGGAGAAGACTGGGCACAAGGGATCTCCTGTGAGCTTGAGAGCAACCAGGGAGGAGCTGCTGCCTGTCCTGCAATGCCCACAGGGTTTGGAGACTGGCACGTGGGAGCTAGGGGCCGTGCAATTGTCACAAGGGGCTTCTGGCACTTGTGTTGTTGGTTTACAAGAATATTTACTGGGCAGCAGTCAGAAGGGTTCATTGGGCTGTGAAAAGTCAGTGTGGTGAGGAGATGTGGTGCTCACCTGGGTTAGGTGCCATCGGAGAGATCTGTTGGCTGAGAATGGTATGTGTTGAATATTTGTGTTTGAACATCTGCTCTTCAGGCTTTATTAACAACAACAAAATCAGGGGCAAAGACGAGAATAATTCACACCAGGTTCCCTTCAGAGCACCTTCGCGTTGGGCAAAAGGGTGCTCTGGGGAGGAGACGTTCAAGAAATGAACAGAAACAGGGGAAATCCATCACGTGCCCGGTGGTGGACAGTCTTGTGCTTGTGGCCACCAGGATGTGGCGTTTCTGCGCCTGGGTCGTGCCGGGTGGTTAGGCCAGCGGGTGCAAGTGGTTGTCAACATCCCTGTTGGACAAGTCTCTCTGCTGACCTCCAGACCAAAGCAGCAGCTTGGCTGTGGTGTTTAACGGACTTCCTTTCAAAAAGTCTTCAGGCTCCCTGATTTACTTTATAATTGAAAATTGTTAATGAGGATTTAATTACTATTGTGGAAATAACCTCAGCAGCGAGGGGTGTAACACTAGGCGATTGCTTGAAGCAAGTGATGGCATTAATCTGTGTGGAGCTCTGGGTGGGCACACTTTGAACAAATACACTGCTTAATTTGACTTAATAAAAGCATATGGTAGCTACTGTTTCAGAAATACTGCTAGATTTGTAGCAATCTTTTCACAGCTGAGACCAGGTAGTGGCACGCTCTGATAACGCCATGGTTGGCTTTGTCATGAAGCCGGGCGCAGGTGCTGCCGGGCACACCGGAATGCGAGTCCATCCAGGAGGGAAGGTCTGTAGGTCCAGGGAAGTTTCTTGTCGATACTTCGAGTGTGTTGCACAAACCAGACCGCTGTTTGCTGAGACCTTCCAGGTGGTGGGTCTCCCTTGCTCTTCTTGTGATGGTGAAGGGTTGGCAGTCAAAGCTCAGCCAGGCTCTGCCTCTGGTCCAGGTAGGACAAACCTTTCATCACGGCATTGTCGTGACCTGCGTGAGGCTCACCATTGGCTGAGAAGACAAAGAGTGTCCTGGTCCCTGTGCAAGGTGTCTTCCAGCTCACCAAGGATCTTTCCTGGACAAGGGAGCTGTCAGCGAGTGGGAGCAGTTGACCAAGTTGACATCCCTGCAGCTGGACCCCCAAAGCTGGCCGTGGTCTTTCCTGCTCAACAGCCAGTAGGTTTTTTTCCTGCCTCTGCCCTGTTGAATGCAAATGCAGGTGCCATTGCGGGCTCCGTGCCGTGAAGCCGGGCTGTTGCTGCACATGATCTGCCCCATTTGAGCCTGATCCGCCCCTCTTGCCGACAGTCAGCTTTTGGCAACATGTCTTTCAGGAACGTGGAACTCGGTGCCCATTTTCTTGGGCTGTCCTTGCTGTCTTGTTTAGCTCGGGATCATCTCCATAATGCTGGTTCACAGGCTCAGGTAGAGCTGAGCATTTTGCAGGTGTGAAGCAGCGGAGAAGCCTCTTCCAGGAGCACGCTCGCTGTTTTAGTTGTGCCCTTCTGCAAGCAGGGCATTATTGCACTTGCCTACCTGTGCTACATCACCTTTTACACACCAGCGTGATTGGTATCTGCACAATTACGATTAGCTTTTGGGAGCATAACTGATACAGCCCTCCAATAAATGTCACAAGGTGAGGAAGAAGGAGTAGGGACAAAAATAATGAAGCCTGGGGGAGGGATGCTGCCCAGTGATGAGAAGACCAAGTTTTTACGTCCATGACTTGTGGAGTTAAGGCCATAGCCCAAATGAGCTGGGTGCTCTAGTGCCCGTGATCCCCGTGTGTCCGTAGGGAGATGCACGTGGGAGCGGAGCAGAGCTTGGGGAGCATCCTGGAAGGCCTGAGCTTGGCTCACCCCTGCCGGGTGCACCGCCCCGAACCGTCTTGGTCTTTGCAATAGCTTATTTACTTTGGCTCGTGGAAACACGGCAAGGTGGAAGTTAGGTCTGGTTTAAGCAAATGCCCAGCCTGCGCCAGCTCTCGGAGCAAGGCTTGACAGGCACATGCGTTGTGCTACAGGCAATGTTTTGCCCTGTGAACCTCCGTCAGCTTTTCCAGTTTCACTGAGCGTTTTGGTGTCTCCGTACTTTCACAAAAGCTGTGGAATGAGATTTCAGCCAGGACCTCAGCTGCCGGCTGGAGAAGACGGTTTAGCAGTTTGCCTTGTCTAGGAGAGTTTGTCCATCAAAGATCTGACTCTGAGCATTGGAGTCGAGCCTAGGTGGGATAGGGTTGGTAGCAGAAAATGTACATGAGTTAGGCTCTAAGAGCATGTGATGTTACCATACCCACCTTTAAAAAATAAGATTGTATTAAAGTGTGTGTGTGTGGAGCAGTGGTTGTTCTTTTCTAGGGCACTGAGTTACTCTACAAGGCAGGTATCTGCCGACGGGGGAGGAGGAGGAGGCACGTGTATGTCGATGAAGCTGTAAACAGCCCCTGCAAAGCCCTTCGCCCGTCCCGGCACAGCCCAGAGCCCCGCTCGCTCCCACTCGTCCAACGTAGCAGGAAGGACCAGCCAAAGCCTTGGTGTCCCCCAGGAAAAAAGCATTTCTCTCCTGTCCACTCTCAAGGTATTAAACATCGCGATTTTTGTCTGCTGCAAGGGAAAGCAGGTATATTCCTATGCATAATTTCCTGGTGTCGTGCCAAAGGGTGGAAGTTTATACTAAAGATTCACAACAGCTGTTTAAAGTGCCTATGTCTCGTGCCAGCCATACCACCTGAATGGCCAAGGGATATATATAAAACTTCAATTATTTTTTGAATGTTTGTTGTTATTCATTTGGAGGCGGATGAGAGGAGATTCCTCACGAATGATGTAACCTGCGTAGACTCTGTTATTTCCAACGGTGTGAGCTGAAAAATTAGGGAGGAAAAATCAGGTCAAACTGAAACTTTTCTTTTTTTTTTAAGTGAGACAAAGTACTGGGTGGAGAAATTTGGGTTTACCAAAAACATTTAATTCACTCTATTTCACAATTTACTTAATCTCTTTCAGTACAGGTAATTTGAAAGGGGGGGAGGGGGGGGAAGAGACAAATCACAAGCTTCGCTTTGAAAGTAAAAAGCCATATTTGATATGTAAAAAAAAAAATCTCCTGCCTATTTCTCAGTTGACACTGTTTTCAAAGTCTCTGAGTAGATCTGAGCCCCCCTCTAAAACCCCACTTCTGCGGCAGTTTACTGTTTCTCTGGCAAGCGGCACCTCGCTCCGCTGGCCGAGGCCCTGGACGATGACTCCCACCGCCTTTCCCCGGAGCCTGCTGAGGGGTCCAGAGCCCAAACCTTCTCCAGGTTGACCATGTCTTACCCATTTCTGCTGCCCCCTTTGCTGCCCCC
Organism: Aramus guarauna; assembly: GCA_013400195.1. Classification (NCBI taxonomy): domain Eukaryota; kingdom Metazoa; phylum Chordata; class Aves; order Gruiformes; family Aramidae; genus Aramus; species Aramus guarauna. The sequence goes on from VXBL01008568.1 coordinate 6,315,778, forward strand.
CCTTTTCTCCAGAGGCTGAATCCTGCCTGATGGGAAAAAAAGCTCATAACAACTTTTTATTTTTTCTTTTTTTTTTCCTCCCATGGCATTTTAAGCTCACAACACCCTCATTAAGGTGCCAACCCAAGGAGATGCAGACCGTGAGCATCCCCTTCGGTGCGTCACCTGCACAGTCCCTGTCCCGCAGCAAGGTCTGGCACGTACCGGGGTCTCCCCGGCAGGGAAGCCCCACGAATTTAGTGGTTACCAGCAGAGACAAGCCAAGCCATGAGCTCCGGGCTGGTGGCAAGTGCTGTAGTACCTGGCCGTATTTGTTTTGGGTAGGACTTGTTTCTACTCAGAAAGTTATGGAAAGTTGTAGTCCAACCAGGGCAGCCCGAAGGTGGCTGACACCTCGCCGGGCGAGAGCTGATTTCCAGTTTGGGAGCGGACAGAAGGGTAACCGTCTGCTCGTCCTTGGTGTCTGCCAGGCTGGGGGACCCGTGGCTGAGCCACAGGAAGCATAACCGTGTTACGCCGGGCTTGGGAAACGACCGGTTGAGTTTCCCAAGCCACATCAAACCGATCTGAAGAGAGATGAATTGGTCTGCTCGGGCCTGAAGGATAGAAAACACTGCCTTTGTTTTGAAAAAAACAACTGCGGCGGCCAGGAATAACAGAAGATGTAACCACATTGAAGCCTCTGACGGGAGTCTCTTCCTCGGTTGAGCAGCGCAAGTGTCCTGAGGTTCCTGGTGCGTTTTGAGGGATGTCCTGGGTGAAGGACATGGCCTGGATGGGGGAAGCACTGCCGGTGATGCTGCAGATCCCCCTTCCCAGCCGGGGGCTGAGGACCTGCACCTTCCCTGGGTCACATTTTCACCGCTTTGTGCGGTCCCAGGCTTGGAAGGGCCATTNTTTTCCCCCCAAAAGAGGCAATTGTGAGCCTGCTTCCACTCTGAGTAACTGAAAGGAGCTACAGAAATCATGGGATAAATTTGTAATTGGAAGATTTCACCCCAGAACTTCCCAGCTGGGGGATCTGGAGACACGCACTGATTTTAGGGTAGCCGGGAGAGATGCACCGTCGGAAACTTTGCCCTCGGTGGAGCGGGAAGGCCGCGCGGGAAGGCTCTCCGAGTGTTTTGTGAGGCTGCGTGGAGAGCCGTCTCGAAGCAGACCCCATCCCGGCTGGTTCCGAGCCAGCTGTCTGCTTGAGGGATGTTGTGTACAAGGACAGGAGGAAGCAGCGTCAGGAACACGGAGGGAAAGCGATGGTGTGAGATAGGCCATGGCCTGCGGCACACCAACGATTAGTGCATTAGTTCCTGGGAGGTAGCACATGTTACTTTGATCATATGATCGTATTTGCATGAATCAGAATGTAAAAATCTTGGCTGGGGTTTACAAAGGAGCCTAGAGGAACGAGCTGCCTATCTATCTATGTATCTGACACGAGCACATAGTGAAAACCCTTCCACTCCTTCGTGGGACTATTTTCCAAGGAGAGACAGCTATGTGGAGCTTAAATGTTGTTTACAGCCATGGCAGGCTTTAGGGCTGTGATCATCTCTGCTCGAGAGCTTTCAAAAGGATAAAATGAGCCTCCTATTATAAGGGCTGAAAATGATCCTAAATGAATAACACACATGCAGCCTTCACAGGCACACATTTCTGAGCCATTGGAAATGTTGGCACATGCAAACAAACAAAAACACATGTCTCGGGTCTCTGGTTTTCATAGATTTCTGCATGCCATGACATTTTGGGGGATGGCATTGCCAAGAGCTAACGAACCAGATTCCCAAGCTTGGCTCGCAGAGCTGGCTCGGTGACACGGGGACTAAGAGGGGAGGCCTTTGGGCTGGGGACAGGCTCCGGGCGTTGCAGCACGCTGGGCAGACGGCGGGTGCCCACCCGCAGGAGGACCGGGCAGCGGGGAGGGCTGCTTCCTCCGGAGCAAGGTTTGCAATGGGGAGGCTCTCTGGAGACAACCTGAGGCGGAGGAGCTGCGCCCACCTCTGCTTGAAGGCCAAGAGGTGATGGAGAGCAATCGCTCTCAAACCCGCAGCCAGCTGCAGCGCCCAAAACGCTCCCCGGAGAGAAAAGTCCGGGCGAGTTGCACGCGTACAGCTCCATCTGATCCTACAGGCACGGCGACAGCGACGTCGGCGGAGCGTGGGGGGACGGGGACCCTGCATCTGCCCCGAGCCCGCAGAGAGCGGGGCTGGTCCCGGCCGTGCCCTGCAGAGCAGCTGGTGTGTCACCCAGCGCGGGGCACCGTCCATCTGCCTGTCTGTCTGTCTGTCTGGGCTGCCGGGGAAAGGTAAAACACCGTTTCCTGCAGGGTAAGATATTTTGGAGGGGGAAGAAAGCAATTTGTGGCTGTGTTGTCTGCCTGATCAAAAGTGTTACCGGACTCGGCTACACAATGTGCACTCTTTAAACCGGTCCCAATTAGCCCTTCTTGCTAATGCTGCGTTTCATTCCTGAGAGACTGCACTCGGAGAGCTGTTATGACTTTGTGATTGTGCACATACCTTTATGTGCTTTCATTCTTAATCCCCTTTTTGCAGAAGCCAAAAGGTCTTCCAGCCAAAAAGGAAATCAAAACCTTTTGTTGGCTGCTTCATAAGAATTAAGGGTGGGATGAAGGTTGTAGCAGGATCTTAATTAGCCATTGTAAATAACGAGAGCGGCAGTGCCTGCAACCATATACCACCTTGGGTTGAGATATTGTCAGACCACACAAAGCTAGGTGAATGGGCAGCACAATGGCAGATAAAATTCACCCTTGACGACTGCAAGGCAAGGCACGGTGAGGAATAATTCCAGCTATGCATGCACGTCGTTGGGCTCCAAATTAATTGTAATCATTTACGCTTTTATTGAGCTACCCGCAACGACTCCGGGGTCTTTTTTCCTTTTTGCTGTTGGGAAAGTAAAACAAAATACGAGGATGGTTAAAGAGAGGGATGTAAAATATTCCTGTGAGCCTGCCTGCTCACAGCAGAGACCCGGAGGAGACCCTTGCTAACATGCCGGGCTCCTCTCTGGATATCTGATCTCAAAAGGGGATATAGTGGAAATAATAAGTGTTCAGAGGCTGACAATGAAAATGATTAGAGGCCTGGTGAGGGAATGCTTTATGGAGGCATTGAAAGGACTGCGCCTGCTTCATTTAGAGACAGGAAAGTAATGAATAGTCTAGACTGCAGAGAAAGTAAATGGGGATCTCCCACTCACCTGCTCCCCTAACACAGGCGGGGAAATTCAATGAAAGGCAGCAAACTTCAAAACTGGTGAAAGAGAGCGGTTCTTGACTTGGGGAAATTAACATACGGCATGGCGATTAACCTTCGGGTTCAGACTATGGGAGCCTGGAGACCGGCCTCGGGAGGGAAGGGCCTCGGGCAGCGTACCCCCTTACGGACCGGTGCTTCTCCCATCCCACCCAGCGAAAGCCGTGGTGCTTCATCCTTGTTCCCTCCATGTTAAACAGCTCTGAAGAAAGCACAAGATACCTCCAGGTGTGCTTGGGGTCCTTTCCTGGCCCTGTCAAATAGCTCGGCCGTTTCTCACACTCCTGTGCTGGCTGAAGAAGCAGCAAAGACGCTCTGTGATGGCCTCGCAGGACCCTTGCAGGGTCCGTCCTCTCCCCGTTACCTTTCCAACCCTACAAGAAGCTCCACAGGCACCTCTCCCCAAGGAGACCTTTGCCCAGGTGGAAGCCACCCTGTCTGCAAACCCGAGCTTGCTTTTTGGATCCCAAAGTCCTTTCCATGTCGCACACAAGCACCATCCCATTTGCTCACCACTAAGAGAGCGCCAGCGCTGGCACGTGGCAGTGCTGTATGGCCACCCATGCATCTCCATACCCCCATACGCTCCAGCTGGTTGGAGTTGGAGAGAACTACCAGACCCTGCCTTCACAGGGTCACCCAGGTCTTCTCCAGCCCTCGCTGCCTTTCATACCAGCCACGCCAGGCAACTAAGTGCAAGTGGTCCCGTTCCAGGGGTGGAGAAGTTGAGATTACGCGTTTGATCTTGAACATGGCAAGTTTTGAGCTCAGCGTTTCGGAGCCTGATTGTACAAGCTCCTCGCATACATTCGGGCTGAGATCTTTCGTCGCCTGGAGGATTTGGGTGTTCAAGTCCCATCCATTTGGCATGTTGTAGCCAGATTTCTCCCGTGATTTCAGGAGGAGATCCATGCACGCAGCGGGCCCTTTGCTACGAGAACCCGAACGGCTGCAAGGCGCAATTTGCTGGGAAGCATCACAAATAGCTGCCAGGTGGGAGGTGAGTCTGGCTCCGAAAGCTCCGGAGCACTGCAGAGTAACTGGGTGTCCTCTCCATCGCCTGCACGGGGAGCGGGTTTGGCCTGGCCAGCCCAGCTGTGGGGTGCTGCCGTCAGACATCGCAGTAGGTGGTCTGAACCTGGCCCGAGGTGCTCTAATCTACCATCTGCTGTAGCAGCCAAGTGATTCAGGGCTGGATGTTTGCTTTGTACCTCTTCAAGGTGTGAACTGAGATCACGTCATGCTCTTGAAAGAAGGCAACGAAAACAGACCCTCACCTTTCCCAGCCGGCTTCTCCAAGCAGACAGTGGCTCTGCGCAGGTGGTGGGACCGACCACCGCCGGCTCAGCCACAAGCCCTGGAGAAGCTCTTCTCCCTGCCCGCAGAATGGCTCTCCAAATGCGTGGGACAAGCCAGATACCAGCTCACGGCTGCTCTGGGAGGCAGGGATCGCCTTCGAAAAGTGACTGACCAATAATAAATAAACCATTTATAAATAAACAAACACCAAGCCCCTGTCCTGAGGTGGAATTCCCGACATGTAAATGCACAGGTGGCCTCTGCGTAGCGCTGCATTGCAAGGGAGCCGGAGCAGGACTTTGTGATGGGGTGCATACCCTTACGGTATGTGCTTCATTAAACGCCTTTCCGCCCAAGCCGAGTGGTGCGGACACCAGAACAGCAATCGAAGCCTTTCCTGGCAGCTTCACAGCCAGAGGAAAAAGGGCCACCCTGTCCCCTGGGACCTGGGGAAGAACCTCCAGGGAAGGTTTGGCAGCAAGTGGATGGGAATATCGGCACCTGGAGCGGCCCCGCTGCCGGAGCCCGTCCTGCACAAAGGGGTTGCCCGTGCGGGCAGATGGCAAAACCCATCACCCCCTGTCCTTGAAACTGGCAGTGACGGGGGAAAGAAATATGGACCAAAGGACCATGCAGAGATGAAGGGTTAGCAGGAGTTAGTTGGTCCGGATGTTTCCAGAGAAGTGGTGGTGGATGTGAGTGAAAGTGTGGCTGTGGCCGGAGGTTGGAGAATCAGGGGAGGGCTGTGCCTGCATCTGCTGGCAAATACCCAAACATCTACTTTTTGGGGTCTTATTATCGGCTTCACATCTGTCCTGCAACTTCTCTGCTGTTTGAAAGCGTGTTGCTAGTTCCAGAGCAGAAATAGCTGCGTCTTCCCGGAGGGCACAGGGACACCTGCTAGAGATGCCGAGTCGGACGCGCTCGAACGACGGAGGGGAAAATGTGAGCGCCCACCCGCGTGGGGAGAGCGCTGGGTCCCCGGTGGGGTCCCGCTCTCTGCCGTATTTCAACACGCACACGTGGGTGCCCTGAACCGATGTCAGGGATAAATTGAGTCAATTATCTCCCACCATCTCTGTTGAAAGTGGTACTTAATCCTTTCCTCTAAACCTTTTATCTGACATTAAATGGTCATTAGTTTAAAAGAAAAAAGTTAAGCTGACTCACTTTCCAGCTCGAAAAACCTTTATAATTGCAGTAAAAATGCACTGAGGGCATGTACTGATAACATTCTTTTAGGGAACAAATGAAAAACACCATCAGTTTTACATTAATTAGTTTTCTGGGCAAATGAATTAAACAAACAGGACCACTGATTAGTAACTTGTGGGCACATTATTGTGTTTACTATTAGACCTTCCTGGAAATTTCCCGAGTTAGAAGAAACATTTAAATTATAACCAGCTACACGTTTCTGGTGGGAATCGTTCCCAGTCATAAATAATAAAGAAGTCTTTAGGCTGATGCGAAGGAATTCAGATTCATCTCCTCGACGTTTCCAGGCAAAACCAGGAATCCAAGACCCTGCTGCTTCGGGTGGAAGCTCTCGGGGTGGGGAGGAATGCCGGTGGGGAGCCCAGGGATCGACGCTCGGGCGAAAAAACGGGAGACTCGCCTTGTCCGCCTGTCCTGCTCCACAAGCTTGTTAGTGGTTTGCATCATTAAGCAACCAGGCTCTGCTCTCGGCACGAGAGCACTGGAGCAGCTTGGGTTTTCTGCCGGGGCTTCTCCGTCTGGGCCGTGTGCTGCCGCGCTGGGGCAGGAGCCTCCTGACTCACGCCTGGCGCGGCGGAACCGTGCGGATCGGCAATGCGGGGTCTCCCATGCGGCACCGTGAGGAGTGCGGCAGGCCTGCTTTTGGCTTTTCCAACCCCAAAATCGGAATGTTATTAGTGGCATTACCTCCTCAGCATCCCCCCTTGGCAAAGCTGGAAAAGGAGCAGTGGTTTCTCTGCGTTGACTCTTTACCCCCCCGTGGCAGCTCCGCGCTGCCTCCGCGCTCTGCCGCAGCCCTCCCCGTTTGCGCGGCGTGACAGGAGCGGGGAGGGACCCCGAGTTACTGGGAGAGCCGCTGCTGTCTGCATCCCTTCCTGCTGGGTGACCCTGGGAGACGGCAGCCTGCAGCCTCCCGCCCCGCTGCGCGCCCAGCGACCGCCAGCCCCGGGTGCGCAGTCACATCCTGGCTTGGTGCTGGCACCCGCCTTGGGACGTGCCTTCACCAAGGCCAGAGCTGAATCTGGGACTGGACTGGGGTGGTGAAACGAGGACTAAACGTTAAATCAGGAATTAGCTAGGGGTTCGGTGAAATGTGACTGGTTTTTTTTTTTTTTGTCCTTCTTGCCTTGAAAAGTACAGCTAAAGGATTAAGTTTTGTGTTTTTTAATCAGATTTTTTTTCTTGGAAAGTTCTTTGCATTTTTCCAGCCTAGAAGCAAAGTCTAGAAATACTGAAATGTGAAAAGAATGCATTTCAGGTCCCAGTTTTTCTACTTGTGACAAAAATAAAGGTTTCCTTTAATGCAAAGTTTTCGCTTATCCGTAAATGTGTGGAAACATCTAGCCATCTCTAATGCGGATTATTCAGTTCGTAGATTTTGAAACGGAAATGCTGAGTTTTCCCATGGTTAGGAGCGCGGTGCCGGGCCCTTACCTCCTGCCGCCGGCGTTGCATCACCCGCGGCAGGGCGGCACGCATCCAGACCAGGGCACGGGTGGGGAGTCCAGCTCGTGGGTGCGTCGGGACCGGGTTCACGTGGGCCAATCCTGCTGTTGCCATCGGGCTGTTTCCGAACTGCCCGTCTGAAGCCCCGGAGCAGGGTGCGCTGTGACCCCCCCTTCCCAGGACCCTCCGCACCCACGCGCTCGGTTCTGCAGGCATCGCTTCCCGAAAGCAATACCCGTCCTATTTAATTGACTGGTAAATTACAGATTGGGGAACTGACTCCAGCCTTTTCGGTTGCGCCCTGTAGCTAGGCCCGGGTCCGTTACCACTTGAGGACGTTTTGTTAGAGACATGCAGCCCAGCCGTGGCCGCCCCGGTAACGCCGGGGTTCAGCTAGCGGGGTTATTTGCCCTTGGTTGAACGTTTTGCTTATGCTGGCAGCGAGCCCTCCGTTGCTACCTGCTCTGCGAGCATCGCCTGCTGCAGCCGGGGAGCTGGCCGGACCGTGCGGCACGCTGCGTTTCGCAGGAATCAGTCCTGCAAGAGTTTGCAGTTTCGTGGCAATAAGAGCAATAAAGGCGACAGACACAAGGACGGGGCGAGAGCAGCCCCCATCCAGGTGCCGTTGGCTGCTTGCGCACGGGTTGCCAAGCTCTCCGCGTTGGGCTGTGGTTAACGGAGACTAAGCTTTTTGGGGCTGGAGGTTTGTAGAGCATTTCGCACACCAGGGTCTTCGCATGAGAAAAGTCCTCGCGACAAAGCACGGAGGAAACGACACGGAGCGTGAGCCCCTTCTCTGCGCAGCAAGAGCTGCTGCGAGAGGCTCCTGTTTGCATAACGAAGCAGTTCGGCTTTTGCTGTCTGCCCGGCTCATTTATGCTTTTCTGCAGCTCCTAGCCCCAATCCAGCCAGACTTGACATTAGCAGATGCCAAATGAATATTTGCACAAATGTTCACCAGCGAGTTTTCGTGCCGCTCCCTCCCTCAAGGTGGCGAGTGTGGGTGTGGGGAGCGCTGCCCCTGTTTGCAAACGTGTCCCTTTGAACTCCCCAGCGCAGAGGGTGGAAGAGAGGGGAAAAGGTTTTCCAAGCAAGAAAATAAAAATAAAAATAATAATAATACTAAAAAAAAAAATAATAATCATCTGAACAGGTTCCAGCCTGTGTTATTTTGTTGTTAGCCCAGAAACCTGTGGGTACTGGAATCTGGGAAAGGAGCGGAGGAATGGAAAGGGACTCAGTAAGAGCGGGAAGGATGTGAGAAATAAAGGCAACCCGAAAAAGCCCCGAATCATGACTTTGGTTTTGTTGATATGAAAATTAGACGCATACAAATTAGCTAGGAAATATCCTGTTTCTTTAGGAGGGCTGGGGGAGGAGAAGGTATTAACCTTATGAAGGGAACTCTGGGCCACCCCAGGGAGGGTGTGAAGTAAGTGTTGGGTGATGTGTTGACTTTAATGCAGGAAAGGAGTCTGCTGCCGAGAGCGACGGTAATCCTGCGCCTGCGTTGGGGCTGCAGTCGCGAGCATCCTCCCTTGTCTCCCAAAGGCAAGCGCCCCGTTATAAAGCAGCGCCCGGAGGAAGCTGCTCTGCGCACGTGGCCCCCACCTCGGCTGGAGGGGGCCGAGCTGGGGAGGGGGTTTCCAGCTGAGGAACCCAAATCTGCTCGTCTGGAGGCTGCGGGTGATGGGCACAACGTCGGGTATTTTGCCACGGACAGGCTCTGGCAGGGATTTGGGGGTGGCCGCCTCGGGAGCAGGACGGACCCTTCCCGTTCCCGCACCCCTTCAGTGCCGCAGGTGGGAGCAGCCCCGACCCGGGGCAGGATTTGGTCGCCTTCCCCAGACCCGTTCGGTCTGGTGTTCACCGTGTCCGGCCGGGTTTGCCGGGGATCCTGCGAGGGGGGGAGCAGCAGAGAAACGCCTGAGGACGGAAGAGTTAAGCGCACCCTGGCAGCGGTCCCCTGCCTCCCCTCCCCAAGCTAATCCACCAGATGGGGGAGATACTAATTATCCCCCAAGCCGGTAGCTGTGCCGTGAGGGCGATGCTATCCTGGAGCCGTGCCACGCTACGCGGCGGCATGGAGGCATCGCTTCGGCGAGAGCGGGGTGAGCCGTTTTGGGGTGACCCATGGGGACGCGGTGTGAGCAGCCTGGGAAGAGGATGCTGCTGTAAACCCTGCTTTCAGGAATAAAAGCAAGGCACTAGCGGGGCCGGGGTGGAAATAGGCTTGGCTTTTCCCGTCTCGCTGTACCCTCACTTTGGACACACCGCTATCCTTAATTCCTCCCGGGAATTCCCAAAAGAACAAGTAGCTTTTAACGGCCTCAGTGCGTTATAGCAGGTAACTGGAAAGATGCTCTGGCAGAGACTGTTTCCTTAACAAACAAACAAACAAAANCCGACACCGCTCTGGGCTTTGCGGATGAAAGCCGCCTTACGAACAAAGCATTATTGATTATTATCCCCTCGAATTTCAGAGCGGGCTAGCATTTCATGCGCACGACACAGTCCGTGGGCTTGCTGGAATAAATAACACATGGGAGCTTGTTCGTATGCCTAGTCAATAGGGAGCTGTCGGCTTACATGCGATTTCACACATTTTTTCAGCTAGCTCAGCAATCCAAATGCAAAAATCCGGCAAACAGGGACATCGTGTTTATTTCTGACAATCCCTGGAGAGGGCTGTATCCGTAAACCAATGAATGGATTACACTCATCCATAGATGATGGGGTTTTTTCCATCTGTGACAGATATTATATGGAAAATCTCCATTTAATATCTGATCCAAGAATAATTCAATACAAGTGAGTAATATAAGTTAAAAATATTGTAAATTCTTCTTAACTCTTTCAGGGCAGCATGTGTGGGTGGAAGGCAGAAGCCAGTGGAAATCATTTGTGAAACGGGGGAAGGGAATGATGCTTTGCAGGTGGCATCTCAGAGACCTAACATCCGTGACAGCTCTTGGGAATACAGGTTGTGACAAACTGATCAGGTTTTGACCCTTCTGAGGGACATCCCANGTATTTAGCATGTCTGAGAGATGCCGAAGGTGCCTTGTCAGCAGGCAGCTTGTCCCTGGTGTTTGCTGGGCTGGAGCGACCGGTTCCAGCTCTGCCTTTTGAGTGAGGGTCTGTTAACNTCAATAGGGAGCTGTCGGCTTACATGCGATTTCACACATTTTTTCAGCTAGCTCAGCAATCCAAATGCAAAAATCCGGCAAACAGGGACATCGTGTTTATTTCTGACAATCCCTGGAGAGGGCTGTATCTGTAAACCAATGAATGGATTACACTCATCCATAGATGATGGGGTTTTTTCCATCTGTGACAGATATTATATGGAAAATCTCCATTTAATATCTGATCCAAGAATAATTCAATACAAGTGAGTAATATAAGTTAAAAATATTGTAAATTCTTCTTAACTCTTTCAGGGCAGCATGTGTGGGTGGAAGGCAGAAGCCAGTGGAAATCATTTGTGAAACGGGGGAAGGGAATGATGCTTTGCAGGTGGCATCTCAGAGACCTAACATCCGTGACAGCTCTTGGGAATACAGGTTGTGACAAACTGATCAGGTTTTGACCCTTCTGAGGGACATCCCAAAAACCTCGCTAGGAAATGAGAGAGGGGTCTGAAAGGCAGAGGTCGCAGGCAGATCTCAGCCAAGGTTGTCACAGCAGTAGCTGGTGGAGGGCTGCTCTTCTGGTCCGCGGAGTCATGCCTGGGTATGGGCCAGCAGCTGCAAAACAGTGGTCAACCATCCAGATGTGGTCATCAGTTCAGAATAGGTGCTGCTGGGTAAGTGATCGCCATCTGGGTTGTGCAATGTTGGATGGGGCTTTGCCCCTTCGTGGCATGGCTGTCAGCGCGGTGATGCCGGTGATGCCCGGCAGACCAAAGCGGGGTGATGAGGCTGTTGTACGCGATTCCTCAGCAGCAAAGCACTAAGCAGAGAAGCACCCTGAGCAGACAGAGGTGATGCTTCTGGCCAAAGGCTTGGAACATTGGGCTCCATGCACCAGCTCGTGCCTTTTGGGTCTTCCAAAGGTGGCTTCCAGCAATTCCTGACCTGGTTTGGGTGGGATGATAGAGACAATCCATGAGTAAAAGACTCCAGACTTTCTTCTGAAAACTCACCATGTGTCCTAGAAGCAGTGAGAGTGGCTGAGATGCGAGCTGGGTATCAGAAATGGAGATGGAGGCGGTCAGCTTCTGCCTTCTGCTCTGCTAGCCTGGCACTTTTAAAAATTAACGTAGTCCTGAATTTATACCAGCACGAATGAGATCAGATCATTAATGACCACATATTAATAGGCTGTCACCGTGTTTTTTGGCTCATACAGCCATTAAATGACAGGGGACTGTTCCTGATGTGCTGGTCAGAGGACAAGCCAGGATAGTCCTTAACCCACACAGTCACCAAGTGAGTAACAAGCCACTCTGGGGTGAAAAGCCAGCACCAGCACCGTACCGACGGCTCTGCCAAAGCGCCTGGAGCCTTGTCCAGTGCCACAGAGCCGGTGTCAGCCCTTGCTTGGGTAAAACTCATGTTGGAAAAGTTTTTCCTGACCAAGGCTGACTTTCTCACAAGCCCAGCTTTTTGTCCTGCTCCGGACGATTTACTAACGAAACGATAGGCCAGGCTTGCAGGCTGGCTCTGCGGGTCTGAGCACAGGTCCTGCGCGGGGCGGGCAGAGTCAGCCCTCGGTGCGCGGCTGCCCCGTGATGGCGGGGGGTGCCCGGCGGCCAGCTCACGCTCGTGCTCTCCAGCCCAGCCCGTCCGCAGCCCGAGGAGCGATGGCTGCAGTCTGCGTGCTGAAGGAGATGCCGGTAGGTACGTGCAGGGAAAATTCAGCATATTGAAACTTCTGGCCACACAAAGAGCTTCGATAAATTCCATGATCTTGTGCTACGTCAGGGCACACTGACATTACTCAATGTGTTTCCAGAGCCACCGTGATGGCTGGAAGTGTCTCTTGGTCCAGCACGAAAAGAAAGACTTTGATTTTCCTGCTGGAAGAAACTGCTCAAACAGAGTGCGCTCTGTAGATATTTCAATTTCAGTGAAATCCCGTTTTCTGATGGGATTTTTCTTCTTTTTTTCCCACCTAGCTGGGAGAAACAAGGCACTGACTATTAAAGGCTGGACCTCACTGAAGAGAAATAGAAATACAAATAACAGAAATATACACATATGCATACACATACATACATATCATATACATGTGTGCGTGCCTCTCTATTGCTACCACCACAGCATCCCAAAGCTTTTGTCCTTGACCTAGGCGACGTGCAGTACCAGCGCTCCGAACCCGCGCAGGAGAGGAAAGGCAGCAGATGGGTGCAGACAGAGAGCGAGCGCAGGGAGACGATGAGCCAATATTGCTCAGTATGATAGACAGTGGTCTTAGCACACCAGCAGCCTAATTCAATTTTTTTTGCTGTCAATTTTTCGGTAGATATGCTGGCAAAGGATGGATTTAAGGAGGAATGTGAAGCGGCAGATCTTGCTGCTGTTTGCAGAGATCATCCCGGTGTGGAGGGCACTGGGGCTGGAGGAGGGCACTGGGGCCCGTCAGGGTGGGTGGAAGTGAGCAGGCGCGATGGTGTACAGTGCTCGACACCAGCATCGTGCGGGGGAAAGTCCAGCTGAATTCAACGTGTGTTGTACCTGCCTGGAGACTGGATCCCCTTCAGCTAAACTGGGGGATGAGACCTGGAGCTGGCTGTGAGGAAAAACAAGGAGAGAGAAAAATAAGAAGGTTTTGCTAGAACGATGGAATTTCGGATGGGACAGACTTGTTTTAAGCTTAAAAGATCACAGCATCGGTACAGCTACGTATTTACAAGTACAGAACATAACGGCAAAGCTCAGCGTTCAGAAATCACGACACGAGAGAATTTCCTCCCTGGACAATGTCCTTCTCTTGGTTCCACTCCTCAGCCCCACGGGCCGGGGTCTCCGATGCCCAGTGAAACCCCTCCGTCCCTGCCGGCCACTTGCCCTCTCCGAGCCCTGCGCGCTGCCTCCCAGAGAGGTTCTCTCTCACCGCTGCGCGTGCCGGACACCTCAGGCTTTTTAATTCCTCTTGGTGCCGTCTCAGGAGCACCGCAGCATCCTTTATGTGAGATTTCAGCCCTCCAGACCTTTCGGCTCCCCTGAGATGTGCTCCCTGCTCTTCCTCCAGCCCCGGATGAGGGATAGCTGCCTGGGCTGGACTCTGCCACGAAAGCTTCCTCTCTCGGAGGAGAAGCCCCCAGGAGCTCTCCGTGCCCCCTTCCACCACCCTGCAGCTCCTTCCCTTAAATATCTGCACCATCTGTGGGGATATTTAACTCTGTGCTGGCCTTTGGTATAATCTCAGCAGCTGTTTCCAGCTCTTGTCCTAGTTGTCCGAGCCTGCAAGCTGGTTTGGTTTGCCCTGCTAAGCACAGATGCTGTTATGGATTCTGTTCTCTCCATACCCTGAGTTAATGCTTTTCATCTTTTCCTACCACCAGCATAATTCTTCACATCTTCTGATTTCAGTGGTGCTCAGATGCCTCCTAGGAATTTAGTAACATTTCCCCTTTCCATCCTGCCCCGCTGCATTTTGCTATCGTCAGCCACGGGCTACAAATGACTACGCAGAATTCAGGAATATTTTGGAACATACGTTCCTCCACCTCTCCGGGGCCAAATATTTCATTTTGCTTCAAATATCAGGGAGGAAGTAATTGATTAACATGTTCATTACTCATTTCTGGTACAGCACAGTCTAAACATCTTAGGTTTAATCCAGGCTTTTTGCGGTGAGCGCCGTATAAACTCACATCACGAGACTGATGCTCATATTGCAGCGTAGGGCTTGGTATTTAAGAAACGAATCCAATTTTGTGTCCTCCCAGTAAGCAAAAATTATATCAGTGTCACTGTCGTGTCGATTTGGATAAACCCGCTGCTGCTTTGAAGATGCTTGTTCACGGTTAGAGCCCTGCGAACCTTGCAAGGCTTGTGTTGCAGTTTATAGCGCAGTATAATGTTTGTGTGTGTCCTTATACTTTTACCGTTCGATCAGTGAGCAAAGAAAGAGGAAATAAGATTTGTTAGCAATAAAGCAGTATACAATAGCTATTAAAATGGGGTAATTACATAATTAGCACGGTAGTGGTAACTCACCCAGCATGAACAACAGTAAAACAAACCCCCGTTTCCCTTGGTCCGACTTGAGCTGGGACCCTAACAAAACCTCCAAAATGGTTATTTAGTTGAAACACACATGAAAAACTTAAAAGCCGTCATAAAACTGAGAAGGGAGGCCCAAAAAAACCACAGGGAAGCCAAACACTTTCAAAGAAACAATAGTAAATTAGGTGTTAAAGATATAAAAGCCTGTTCCCTAACAATTTAATTAGGTAGCATGTCTGTTACAGACATTATGCTGCTAGTTTTGGAACCCACGGCAGGGCCTCACAGCTCTCAGTTCACACTAGCCCCCAAGAGAGGAGTTTGTTATGAAGGACTGATGTTTTTGCTCTACAGAGAAGTGTGATGGTAATCAAGTGAAAATGGCAGGTAGCACAAGAAATTACTATTTTTCTTCCCCTTTGCAACTTTCCTTGACATATTTTTACAGTAATTAAAAGCCCAGTTTGAAGAATAGTCCTGGTTTTAATTAGCACCTGCTTCAGTTTCATCTGAGCTCATTCCCTCGAAGAAGAAACAAAACAACAAAACCCTCCTGGAATGGGCTTCAGTTTGACCGGCGTGAGATAAGCCTGCCTCCGACTTCTGTCCCGCATGCTGGAACGGGGCTCCGCGGCCAGACGCGGAGGCAGAGCCCCTTCGCCGGGTGTGCAGCCTGCGAACGCGCCTTGGCTGAGGTTGCATTTAACTCCTCCTGCAACCACACGGCATCTCTTGTGCTCGGAAGCGAACCTCTTCTTGCCCCATCCTAAATCTGTTTGGTGGGGTTCTGGCTCCACCAAAGGAAATGGAAGTCCTGGTGGCTTTGCCCGGGCTGAGTCCCCCATTCCTGACTTTTAAGATTAAAGCCATTAGGTGGAATCTGGGACAGGAATGCCTGGGGAGGGAAAGGGATTGGTAAGATGCTGATGTTAAATTGAAAGGTCCAAGTGCCTCGCTGCTGCTCAGAAATCACCCCCTCACCAGATACTGTGATAAACCCTCTCTGGAAAGGCTGGCTTTTACCTCCGAGGCAGTTGTTTCTCTTTACGGCAAAGATGGTTGTGTTGAATGACTGCTGTAGGAAGGGCAGGATCTTGCGGGAAGACTCTCCCTGAGCTCTTCCCAAAGGTAGGATGCTGAGCAGTAGTCCAGGGTAATCTTCAGGGACAAAGTTTCCATTGGAGTGTTGCTTGGTGGTTTGTTCTTCCATCACGTCCTAGCAACGTTTATACCCAGGAACGGCGAGTCCTGGAGACGGAATCAGAGCTTTTCACTTTCAGAGACTGCACAGGTTGCCTTGAGCTCTCAGTGCACTCCAGAGAGGGGCGACAGCACTTCTGCATCATTTTTGGAGGCTTCTAATCCTTACTTATGCCTTTGCACGCACTTCCAGATCTGTACTGCTGTGTTCAGCTGGAAAAAGGGGTAACATTGTAAAGCAGGGTTGGCTCTGCTTGGAGAACTTCTTTAAGGACAGGGTGATGGGGGAAAAGCAGCTCTCTTGGGGAAGAGCTGCTCCCCGTAGCCTCAGCGTGCTCCCCGTATTTTGAGAGCGTGCACCCCCTCACTGGGTTATGTGCTGAGAAGGAGCCTGGGCCAAAGTGCCTCCGCTGGAGAGAGGCACGGACACTGCAGGACCTGGTGATGCTCCCACGGAGCCGTGGGGAACCAGCGCAGGCAGAACTGGTTCCCGGGTAACGACCAGCCGGATCGGATGGACAGCTTCCTCCGACCACGTCTCAGCTGCTCAGCCGAGCTGCAACGCTGCAGATAAGGAGCAAAGATCCAGTGACTCCTCTTACTCTGATATCCGTGTCCAAAATTTTCCTCCCCAGGCCACTGAGGTTCCACTTCTCCTCCCAAAGTAGCTGGCAGCAGCTCCCCTCCCCGGGGAGCAAAGGCTCCTGCATTTCCATGTTGTTGTGTGTGTTGTTTGTGAAGGGCTTTGGAGTGAAATCTTTCTCACAAGGCTTTTTTTTTTTTTTTTTCTTTCTNATTAGCACTTCATTGTTTTTTCAGGGCTGGAAACATAAGCTCAGCTATCCTGATGCTATTTTGGACCTCACACCTCTACTTGACCTAAGAGAACTAAGGACAGCTGCAAAAATACAAACAAACAAATAACTTAGAGCATTGGATATGCTTTAAACCGCTAATGAGCTAAGCCTAACAACCCCCCTAGGAGGCATATGTTAATTTATATGTTTTCATTAAGTCTAGTCTTCAGGCTCTTGATTTGTCTGTGCAGTGTGCAGCATTGCAGGGTCCTCAGTGAACAGGGAAGACAATGGTGGGACCGAAGTTTTGGCAAGAGCGTTTGAGAACAGAGCATTTTCTCATATGAAACATCTCCTGCTTAAAAAGGCCAGTGATTGTCTGTGTCACGGCGATGCGATGAGACGCTCTGGTCACTGCACGTGCGGATACAGCAAGCAAGGCTGCAAAGTGCTGGAATGACGCACGTGATGTCGAATAGCGAGGAGGAGGATGGCACAGATCCGCAGCGAGCTGCCTCCGCTGCGCACGGGAGCCTCCACCGACTCTGGGCCAGGGGCTCGCTTTGGCCAAAGCTGCAAACCCTTGCCCGTCCCGCTCCATCTTATTCCAGCTGAGCTCAGATTTCCCACATCCAGGCACTGAAACAGGGGGAAAATAAGCCATTTGAGGAAGAAATGATAATATTCTCCCCCCTCGCTTTTCAATGCTACAAGATGTCAAGCGGTTCTGGCATAAACAGCATGTTCCCCCCCTCGTAGCTCTTTTTTCCAGCTCGTTCCCGTGAAGCTGCAGTTATTCGTGACTTCACTCCAGATCTATCGCTCTGGGATTTGGGAAGTGCTGCCACTCCCTCAGCCCGCATCGCCGCCGGGGGTGTGGGGAGAAGGAGAAATGGGGAATAAACAGGGCTGTCACCTTGCACGAAGTGGGAGATGGAGCCTTCCTCCACCTCCCGACCCTGCCGCAGCCCCCGGGGTGGGGACGGGGCTGTGACCGAGGGGCAGGAGCGTGGGGGAAGCTATAGGAAACCATCGCCTCGCTGTATAAATAGCAACATGAGATATTCACATAGCAGCTGCGATAGTGAAGCACTGGCCATGTCCATGCCCTGCAGCTCCTCCTCTGTAATTCCTTGTGGCTAATGCCGTGTGTTGGGTGGTGCAGCAGCAGGGTCAGCGGCTGGTGAGGAGTTGGAGCGGGCTCCATCACACCTCCAGCTGCCCCGCTGCAGGCTCTTGTGCTCACCGCGAGCTACTTGACCCATGGGAGATCATTCACGACTCATCTTGCTCCTCTTTCACAGGGCAGATATGTCCACTGGGATTTTTGGCTTGAGTGGTCTGGCTTGTGGAGGCAACGCTGATGGTCAGAGGGGTGTTGACAGAGCTGGAGTGAGCGGTGCCCCTTGCCCAGCCTCGCAGCGGGCGAGGAGACACCTCGGGAGCTTGGTGCTGGCGTGACTTGCAGCAGAGCAGAGCCCACTGACTTCAAGCGTCTCTTTGGTTAGAGAAGCGAGATGGGTAAAAATAGCAGCTTACTGTTGAGGAAAACTGCTTCCTGTCTGGGCCTTATTTCATCGCCCCAGGCCAGCGCCGTGCAGCTGCGAAACCGCAGCCTGGCTCCGTCTCCTTGCTCCCTACTTGTACGTGGTCAGTGCACTCTAATCACAGCGCTTCGGGGTGGGGGGCACCCCTCTGGTCCTCAGGGCTCTGCTTGAGGGTAGCCAGCCTCAAATATTTGGGGGTCCACATCAGTCACATTTGAAATATATTATTATTTGTTTACTTGCACTGAAATTTCCCTAAGAAGCTTCCTAGCTCTGCTAGGAAGTTCCCACCCTGTTTTACTTATGATCTCACCTTGTAGTTTGTAACCCTTTGGCTGGGGGTGGGCATCTGTGGGCTGAAAAACTCAGTGACCTGCTCTTGTGATGGGAGTGTGGTCATTTTGCAACTGGACTCATCTCCAGTTGGATGACAAGCAGAAAAGGCTGCAGAGCCATCAGGAAAGTGGACGGAATAGGTCATAGAGTGGACACATTCTACTAGAGTGTGATCCAAAGGCTGTAGCTTTGGTACAACCGAATACTGGTGAGTGTAAGAACAAAGGCTGAGGGAATTGGAACAATTTGGTCAAGATCAAGCTGGAACTACCCGATCTTCTAAATTCTCTTACCAACAGTTGGCAAGATCCTTCAGCTCTTAGGACTACGACATCACTCTTGGTTTGCCTTGTAGAGGTAAAGTCATTTTACAAGTGATCTTGGAAACAGTCCTGATCCTTAGAACAGGCCCAAAGTTTTTTTCTAAGGCAAACACTCCCCTGGGTACTACTGGGTTTCTGGGAGGGCTCCTCTAGAGAAGTGTGGAACCTGCAAGGACAACAAGGGAAAGCAAAGGGGAAAATGGTGGTTGATTTGGCAACGTCGGTTTGGGTCAGATCTCACCTTGCCAACTCAGGCTTCCTCTCTCTTTCTGCAGAAAACTTTCGTGTTGCACCAGCCTATATGGCCACCCACGCTCTCCTTCACTGCACCGTCAGATGATCACCCAATACACAGGAAGGAGCTACATCATCTGAAACCAGTAAACTTCAGCAAATGGCAAATGAGTTCCAGCAGTCAAAAAGGTATCTTCAGAGAGAAAGGAGCATTTCTGCCCAAAGGAGTGCTCCTTTGGAAGAGGCAGACTGGCTGAATCTCACCCAGATGTGCCCCTCTGCAGTTAGTGTTTCTCGTGTTTCGCAAGCGCTTGTGATGTGCTTCGCTCCAAGAAGGGTTTCCTCTGCTTGTGGTCGGATCTGGTCTGGGTTCTACCTCCTCAGCCAAAGCCTGTGGGAGGCTGCCTGTCCAGTGCCTGTCCTGCCTGTTACTTCAGTGGCCTGAATTTCTTCACATTCCTGTATGTCCCTCATTTTTGGTCAAACTACATTCAGAAATATTTTTTTTTTCCCATCTTAGGAGTAAAATAACTCTGAGGATTTATTCCACTACTATTCATCTTCCCAGAAGAACAGTAGATAAATATTTCAAGCTGCATCTGATTTGATTTAAGATCTTATTTCTGTTGCTGAGGTACATTTTCCTTGCATGGAGGGCAGGCTGCATCAAAGCCACAATGATTCATTGAGTTTCACAAAGGGCTGGTTTGCCAGTCGTGTTCTCTGGCTGTTGCTAGGCTTGTGAATCAGATCTACCTTGGACCTTCCCACAGAGCCAAGGGTTTCGGCTGGGTGAGGGCTGAGTGGTAATGAGACCTGGTCAGAAGGTGGAATTTCCACTCCAGGAGAAGCTCTGACACTCCCCAGTTCTTATGAATTGAGATGAAAAGGTGGAATTTGGAACTTTCCCATGAAATGTAAATTCAGAAACGATTCGGAAAAGAAAGCCTTATTTAAATGACTTTGGTTTTGTTTCTACTTTCCTCTCATACAAAAATGGAAAAACTAAGACATTAGGTAGTGCAAAACATAAAAACCGTATACAGTTTGACTCAACATACAATTATGTGCAGGAGTGGAAGCAAAAAGACCATAATGAAAAGAAGCACGTCAATGCCATTGAAAAGAACCACTGCGGCGGTGATGAAACACCATGTTTTGACATACTCCTGTTGTAAAATTTCATTGAAATTGACAAACTGCCGAGAAATATTTTGATTTTTGAATAGATTTTACTGGATGAGAAATTGCTCTGTTGAAAAATTTTCAGCTGGCTCTATTGCAAACTGAGTCAACAGCTGATGAGCAGACCATCATCACTGCTGGAGAGGGCCTGGAGATGGCGAGGCAAACAGGCAAAGGTCAAATCCTGAGGGCTTTAGCAGTCACTCATCAAAATACCATTTGACTTTAGCAGGAAGCCGGAGTAAATAAGAACGACGGTGTTTGGCACTTTGTGGGTGTCCAGATGGCCTAGCATTAGGCGCTGGCTTCTAAGACTAGATACGACCCAAGTGGTTATCAAGGCTTCTCGCAGCAGCCATTGCAGAGATTGACAAGTCAGAATGCCTTTGTCAGGAGCCAAAGTCAGGTCTAAATCAGCCTCCCAATTTCAAGCAGATGCAAGATGCAAAAGTAGGAGGAAGATGGCAAGAAGGGTCGCTCGCTGGAACAGATGTACACTCGTGTCTTCTGCTGGAGGGGCCTCTGCCAAAGGAGAACATCAGTTCCAAGGGACTGCTGGTTCAAACTGACATTTAATCTCCTCAAAAGGGATTTCATGTACACCCGTGGCACACAGATCTTAACTGCCTGGTAAGTCTGAAAGTCCACGTTGTTCTGTGAGCTTCAGGGCAAGACGAAACAAAAATGCTAAAGTCCACAACTGCCTCACTTCCAGTAATTCCTTTTAAACTAGTTAAAGTATACAAGTATACACTTGAAGTGCTAAAAATTTTAATCATTTAACACTGAAGAAGAGCTGTCAGTCAGAAAAGTGTGTGCCCTGTCTTTGAGTACGTCATGATGTGCTGCTTTGTGCAGAACTCAGCCCAGGCTCAACTCAACCCGTGGAGCTGCAGCCACATACACCCACGTACACGGCAGGATCTGACCGTGGCTGCACTGGAGAAATGCAGGAGGACAACAGATGCAGAATATCGCCGGGTTTCCTCAACTGTCGTGCGTTTGGACTGTTACCTGACGGGAGGATTTGTCTTAGGAGTTTCACGGTTGGAAGACATGTGTGACAGATTTATGGTAGGAGATAAGACATTTTTGGGTGCACGAACAAGAAAGAATACAGTTCCGAAATTATACAAGCCTTGTTGTTTTATAAAATCCTAATGCACTGTAATGCTGTGACCCCAAGGAAGGTCTGTGTTTGCACCGAAGCTTTGGCATGCCTCGTGCCATTGATGGTACACAGGAGCTCGGCAAATTGGGACCGGGGATGGAAGTTGTGACATGCCAGTGCATAGCCTGTTTATTTCGTTTTCTGTTATGTTTGACATTGATGGTGAACAATGTTTTTCTAGTAAAAGTGGATGATAATGCTTGCAGATAACCTGTGTTTCAAGGGAGAAACCTACAAAGCTTTGCTCTGTTTTGCAACGAAGTCCTATTGCTTTGCTCACACTGACCCTGGGGAAGCTCTCAATAAACAGGTGTTTATCACCCGGGATGATACTGCCTGCTCTTCCTTTTCTTCTTTTTATGATGATGGGAAGGGGAACATGTTGGATGGCTGCTTCCGATTGCCTTTCGATGTGGATGGAAGGCTAGAGGGGGGCAGGCAAACCACTGCTGGGCAAGAAAGGAGGACTTTGGTGCACAACAATGGGTTGTAGATGTATAAAATAAAGTGTCTATGTACAAACACGCACGCAAACAGACACCAGCTATCTTCCAGCGGCTTCAGTAGCACTCTGTGCCTTCCCTGTACAAGTGGGATTCACAGAAGGGGCAGTGAGGAAGCTCCCACACTGAGTCCCAAAGATGCCTTCGTCTCTGTATCGATGTAGACCCAGTCTGTCGCTGCTCTGGGGCCACCCCAGCCCCACAGAAGTGGTGCAGCGTTGGTGAAGCATTTCTCCACGAACTTGTGCGACAGCTTTAGTTACTCACCGAATGCCTCTCTGCAGTCTGTGTTGTGACTTTTCCTTTAAATGTTCATCTCAGTTGCACCTGCTCGTTCCTCTGCAGATGAAAAGCTCTGAAGGAGCCTCACTGATGCCCCAGTCACCGAGCGAACGTCTGCTGCTGGCTTTGCTAGAGAAAATAGAACATGCATTGCAAAAGATGGACTTACTGTTTTTATTAACATTGCAAAATAGCTAGCTTTGAGACAGAGCCGAGAGCGGAGCTAGTCCCTTTCCCAGCCACAGGTTCTCTTTCATGTCAAACCCTTCTCTCACTTGGCAGCGCAGTGCACATGTGAGAGCTGTGCCTTCTCCTGCCAGCGCTCCCGCCTTGCCCCGTGATCTCCAACAAGCCGTCCAGCCTGGCTTAGCTGAACTCGGGACCTGCCCCTTACCTTAGTCCGCTCTGCTGGCCCAGGTGTGCTGGAGGGGGTGAGGGAAAAGGGGGGGACCAACCTCGTGTCCTGATGGCAAATGCTGTGTCAGGAGGTCCCACGATCACCTCGTGGCTGGATGTCCCACGGCTGGTTGTCCCTCTCTCCCAAGTGACACTAACTTGGCTTTTTCACAGCTCCAGGTACAGGAAAAGCACCACTGGCTGCAAGAACCGGGTGAGTAATTTCTAATGAATAATTTATGTGAGTAATGCTGTCTTTTTTCCAGTATGTGAGTTGTCTGTATGAAAAGGCTGGATTTTTCCCAGAGAAAGTTGTTTTTTTGGAAACGTTTTTTTTTTTTTAATAATCTCTGACGAAAAGAAAATCTCAGTCTGCAGCTTATTAGTGAGTTGTTTGTTGTGAGTGTTTGATAGTCCAAATCCAGACTGTCTTGCATGCATGCACACAGCTCACATGGGCCTGATTAAAGTCCATTTAAAGTCGGAGGGAGCCTTTCCGCCGGCGTTGCCGGGCCCTGGGACGTGCAGTGGACCTCCCGATTTGAAGGGTGCAGGCAGTACTCAGAAGCAGGTTTCTCCCATGCTCACACCTGGCTGTAGGTATCCATCAGTGCTTGCTGAGACTCTTCAATATTGGCTTAAAATTTGTCAGTTCAGGGCACAAGTCTGGTCAGTAACTCCTCTGGCAATAAGCACAGGTGACCTCCGGGCAGCATCCTTGTAAGCTCTGAATGTAGCAAGAGATTTTGTGAAAACAACTTCTTGTGCAAAGGAGAGAAGACAGCCTGGTATTTAGAGGACTGAAGGTATGTGGGATACATTTTTTGAAAATACTTTTCCAGTTTTGAAGCACAATTCCCACTTTCTTTCCATTCTCTTACATCAGTTCTGCCCATTCCAGCTCTGATTGTTGGCTTTACTCTTGACTCCTAACTCTTGGAAGTCCCATGCTGCCCGCCTCTCTCTCAGAGCAATCGGGGAAGTGGGCATCCATATGTCTGGGCCATAGGTCCCACCCGTTACAGTGAGGGACTGAGACTTGCTGGGAGTGGAGCTCCCGGGACATCCAGCCCAGTGTGTGCTATCACTAGTTTCCAGAGCTAGAAACCCATTTATGAACTGCCAGCTGGAGCTTTCTTGCATCTTTAGGGACCTTTGAAAGTCTGGTTCTGCAACCATGAATCCCTTCGACTGTCCCCAGGAGCACCTAGGCACTTTTGGAAATCTCCCTCATTCCCATTTCTAGTGCTTTGTCCGATGGGGCTTTGGCTGAGGGAGCGTGTCAGACTCCATGCAGCCCCCCACCCAACAGTGGTAGCCTTCTACAGCAGCTCCTGAGAGGAGCTGTAGCTGCACATGGGATACAGCTGACCCAAGCTGGCCCGGCCAAGGTTACTCCGAGGTGAATGCATCACACGCTCACACGCGTGGTGCGTTGCGGAGCAGGGATGGTCCCCATGAGTCCAAGGGCAGCGCAGCATCAGTCCCCTTCCAACAGCAGGTCACACTCTGACAAAGAAGAGCACCCATTTCTGAGAGCACGGGGATGCTGAGAGCCAGCCTTGAGGCTGCTGTCATCCAGCCTGAGTTGGCCAGGACCTCGTTGCAGCAAGGACACCGGGAGATTCCCCATTTCCACACTGATGTCTTCTTAGAGCACAGAAATGCTGGACGAGAGCAAGAGTGCTCAAAGCTGCTTCTTGAAACAGTGTAAGCACTGAAAACCCAAACTGATCTCTGAGGGAGGAAAGGGGATGTCTTGCAACCCAGGAAGGTTCAATGGCTTGTTCAAAGGCTTGCACAAGTGCCAGACAATCCCCTGTGGCTCCCGAGAAAGTCTCCATCTTCCCATCACCTCTGAGGCTTGGTTGTGAGTCTGGTCCCCGCCACAAGCAGGCTTCCTGCTTCTTGCAGGAGTCTCCTGGTTTGCTCTCGTGATGCAAACTCTGCCGTAGCTGCTGCACCTACCCGTGTCCCCACAGCCTTCTCCAGCAGAGCCTGCCCCTTGCTCTCCAGAGAGCTGCACCTTCTCCCTCTCCCCAGAGCAGTTCCAGCTGTCCTGGAGCACAGGAGCCAGGACAAGGTCTGCTGCCCAGTCACAGTCTTTTCCACAGTGGACCACATCCATAAACCGGATCTGAGCATGAAGGATGTGTTCCAGCTTTCACCTCGCAGCAGACTGAGGGTTTGTCCTCCTCCCGCAGCACGTCTTGGGTGTCCAGACCCAAAACCATCCGTGCTGTATCACTGTCAAGCACATCCAGAGTCCAGCTTTTGTCTGCTTCCAGGCTTGTCTGCAAGTAGAGGAAAGAAAAGGGGTGAAGAGGAGGCAGAATGGGTGATGTCTTTAAAAACAGAAAGAGGTGAAAGTTTTTTGGTGGAGTTAATGCATGCATATCCAAGGAAGGACTGAAAAATAGGAAAGGGCAAGAGCCCAGCCTACATAGCTGTGCAGATAGCCATGGGTTAGCCAGCACGGAGCGAGAGCACTAAGCCGTGACAGGAGGCTGGCGTAGTATCATCTCAGATTATTAGTGCCTCTTGTTTTATAAGCTAAGTTCTGGGGGAGGAAATATGTAGTGAAGTGAAACTGGTGATTGTACAGGCACGCCGGCGATTAAGGTTGAAGTGGGTGGGCAGTCTGTGGGGGCTGGTGTGTTAACTCCAGCCAAGGAGAGGCACAGGCTTTCCAATCCGTGCTATCTCAGTTTCAGTGCTGCAGACAACCCATCAGGGTGTCATTAACAAGCAGTTACTCCGCTCTCGTTGCTGCGCTTTAAGGAAATATGTCAAAGGCATTTCTGGTGAGCGAGGGCTCGGTGTGATCAGATTGCTCCAGCCTTCTCACAGCATTCCATTCAGATTATAATACACAATAGTTCAGACCCTGCTGTGTCCCATTACTCAATTATGAAATTGCTTTAGAAGTTGGGAGCTTACTGATTGGCTCCGAATGATTTCATACCCATCATATTTCTGTGTGTTTGTGCTCTTGGGCTGATTGCTCCGTCTAGTTGGTTCAAGCCGTTTCACCCTTCTGTTTCATGCACTAGAATATATTTTATACCTCTCTGCATCGCTAACAAAATCCCACTCAATGTGCTTTGCATCTTCAAATCGGGCGGTGGAAGCACAAACTACCTTTGAGGTCAGTTGTTGTGGGTACGGACCCCTCCTGTTATTGCCTAAGAGCTATGAGAAGTGGGAAATGCAGTGAACCAAAGGGCAATCCTGCAGCGCAGAGCTCCTCTGCCTTACCTGTCTGGCAGATGTGCAGCTCCCTGTAAGGGAGCAAAATGGGGAGAGAAGGCTGGAACGGCAACTGAATTTATTTGTGCAGCTTCTCCCACTCAGACTGACTCCTACGGTATTTATCCTCTAAGCATCATAACCATTTAATCCACTAAGCATCACAACCAGCCTGTGTAAAATGTAACTTTGTCCATGAATTAAATGCAAGAGGCAAGGAAAAAGTAATATTGATAGTTTGTGTATATCAGACCTGTGCATCTGTTTGCCTGCCTGCCTTGTTTGTCACGGGGTAAGCATTTCTCGGTGGTGGAAGACTTAGTGGAGAGAGGCACTACTGCTTTATGTGTAAAGCAGGGATTTTACACCTGTTTGAAATAAACCCCACGAAACCTGAATGAAGTTTGATTCCACTGAATGACCCAATTTATCTTATCCTCTTTAAAACAGGAGGGAACAAGAATGAAGTCAGGAGGACTCAGCTTGTGCATCTTTAAGATGTTCGGTCCTGTTCGTATCCATCCATGCAAGAACTGAAGCAAGGTCCTGTTCTAAATTAAAATGATGTTATGTGTTCTAGTTCGGAGAGCCAAAATAAACTCAGTCTTTGAACTTTTCTCAAACTTACTGCAAGTGATGACTTTGAGCACCTATTGTTAATAGCAGCGTAAATTTTCAGGAACATTTTGTACCACCCAAAGCAAAAAAGAGGAGGCTGATAAACTGATAGTACAACGCATTGCCAGAGTCTATTAGCATCAAATCGCTGAGCTTACAAAAAATTTCTGGGTAAAAATGTCCTTCCTTGGTATGCAATTAATAGTTTTCTCCCTTCTCGGTCAATAAAGGAATGTGATTTAGAGTGAGAGCAAACTGCTCAGGGGGTTGGATGTGTTTAGAAGCCTGTGGATATGGCCAAGCAACTGGATGCCATTGACCTTGTGATCAAGCCCTCGATCTGCTGTTCAAAGGGAAGAGATTTCTTAATGAAAAGCCTGAACTCTGGTGGTCCCTCGAGTTTCTCTTGGGCTAAATCCTGAAATCCTCTCTAGGTTAAGTCCTCGCTGGAGACGTTTCGATACATGCACAAATAAAAATGAACCGAGGACGCTGAATCTGTCTGGCTTGTTTTTAAGGAAGAATTTCTTTCCCAGAATCAGCATTTAGCATTTTTCCCCCCTCCTGTTCAGATTAGACCACCAGCAGGTTTGTTTCACCCTCTAGGTGTTATCAGGGAATTACTGGAAAGCAGCATGACTTTCTATACCTTTGATGCTGTTAAAATGATAGTCCCTTTTGCCTAGGCAGGGATGTAGCTAGAAGGTCTTTGAAAGGTTTCAGCTTATGTTTCCAAGAAGAACCACTGATTTTCTGATGAGTTAAGGCTTTGGCAATGGCAACAGGATTCTCTCACCTGCCAGCAGATAAGGATCATTGTAAATGTTCACCATTCGGGGCTATGCTATTCAGTCAATTGAATACTCAAAAAAAAAACCAAAACCCCTCCAGTATTGTGCCATCTAAATTTTCCCCTTTCAGACTTTCCACTGGATGTGATCGTTCTGACAATCTGCCATGCCACTAGCACTGAGAGGTGCTTATCTTGCAAAGTTATTTCATGTATTTATTAACTTATTGTGTTTACTTATTTAACTATTCTCTGCAGATGAGACATATGGCAAATGCTGGCCAGCTTAGTCTCAGCTGCTTCTCAGATCCAGATGCTAATATCATTTCATAACTTGGCTTGTGCAGTTCAGATCTGTACCAAAAGACTCTGTTTTGAATTACCATTATATTTGATATTAATACTAAGCATACTCACAGCTGTCCTACATTGCTATTTCCACCCTCCCTGGGATTCAGCTCTCAGACAGAGGACATAACACTCTTGTATGTCTGCCTCTCAGGCTTTTAGATCTGTCCTGGACTCGCAGCGTATTGTCTACAGCAGACAAGATGTGCTAATTGCCACTGCATCATTCTCGACCTATGAGCTTGATGGCTTTTTCAAGGTCAGGCCTAACCTGGAAAGTTTTTTTCCAGCATCATAAATAGTCACCTTCAACCGGGCAGCCCAGGAGAGGCTTATGTGCAGACCGTCCAAAGTGTCTGAGGGTGTTTGGGATGGGATTTCAGAAGTATTTAGTCACCTAAAGATGAGGAATGGTATCTAGCGGGCTTTTCCAAACCACACTGGGCACAGATCCTCAGTGGTGTTATATGCCTTTGTCCCGGTGAAGTCAGTGGGAGTTAAGCACTGAAGCATGCTGAGGGTGTAGGTCTCCATGCCCCCTTCTCTCGGACACATCTGCACAGCTATCTGCGTCTTTAGGAGCACAAACACCTTGACAAGCCTGGTGATGGTGAGCCCCAACCAGGCAGCTGAGCACGTGGCTTCCCCCAGCTCCTGGGGAACGGTCCCACCTCTGGACCTCCGTCTTGAAATAGAACGTCCCAGCTCGCGTGTGTTCGGCTGCTGTCTAGGGACCCCGTGCCCACCCTGGCTCGGGGTGTGGAGGGTGCACAGGAATGGCATTTCCAGCTTGCTAAGGGCAGTGCTCTACCAGCTGAGACTGCGTAAACATCCCTCGTCAGCGGGAATGACACTTGGGTCAGTTGTATGACTCAAGTATTTTCTTTTTCCCACAGAGGCAGAGTTGTTAGGGAGAGGAAAAACATCTAACAGCTTGATTCCTGGTGCTCTCAGGATCCTGGATGAGCAACACTTCGAGTTACCTTTTTGTCCACGGCTGCTGATGTGCCCTGGGCACTGTTTCTTCAGCCCAAGAGCAGAATGTGGTCTTCTGCAAATGAGCAGGTCAGCAGTTACTCTCTCTAGAGAGCCAGGATCTTGTGCCTGTACTCAGTAAAAGCTAAATATTTCTGTCAGTGACAAATGAATTTATCACCTTTTATGGATGAAAATGGGAGAAAAGCTGTAAATCCAATGCAAATCCCATCCTCAGCAAGCCCCTCGGGAGTCAGCCCAGAGATGTTAGGACAAAGGCTAGAAAACATCTCGGGCGACTTTCATATTTTGAGCAGGTTGGCAGCCTTGGCACGAGCCCATTAAAATCCACAGTGCTGTAGCAGGCATAAATCTGGCCCCAGTAGTGAAACGCCCTGGCCAGATGTGGGTTTGAGGTGCACCTCGCCTGGGTGTTTTCCAAGGTACACCGAGATGCATGCTGTGCCGCAGAGAGTCAGCTCCTCTCCCTCCATCTTCTGCTTTCTCCTCAGAGAGGATTCAAGTTTATTTAATCTCAGATTTCTTGCTGAAAAACACTCAGTGAGCATGAAATGCCTTTGAACTCTGGGAGCATTGCTACTGCCTGTAATAAGGCCGGGTAGCAGGAGACAGCCGCTTCCGTAGCTATTACAAACACATCTGCACAACGTGATGCAGGAAGCATCTGAACGCCTCCATGGCCTCGCACACTTTGGTGAGCACATTAGGAAACACGAAGGACAGAGTTTGTGACCCGCGCGCCCCGCTCACCGGCCCGCACACAGTATGCGACGGGGGCAAATTGCTGAGCTTAATATAAAAGTATTTCCAGCCCAGACAACAATCAGCTGCGAGGGACTTGGAATACATTAGAAAGCGGATAGCCAGGAAACCCTTTCCATGAAGTGAAGAGAGGATTTAGTTGCTGAGTGCTGCGAAGATGCATACATTTTCCTAAAAAAACATTCGTGGTGCCAACATGAAGATTCAGTGCATTGTCAAAACAAGCCAAGACTCTTATTAAAACCAATTGCTTTGGTTTGTTAGGCTACTTTACTATGGTGTCTCTAAGCCAACATATGTATTTGGGTTTAGAAGAGCTGTTTCAGCCAAACCTTAGGTGGCTAGAAATGAATGCGAGCTGAGCAGATGCCGGGTATCGTTCACCCACTACTGTCCTTCGGAGGCTGCTCCATGGTACGTGGGACATGGTGTGTCAGACGTTGGCTTTCTCGGTGAGAGCAGACGGCCTCCTGATGAAGCCGTACACTACGACCGCCTCAGAGGTACGGGCAGTGTTGTGGGAACCCTAGGTGCTCCGCGTTTGCCTACACACTAACGGAACAGAAGAAAATAAGACAAAATACACATGCTATTTCTTGGAGTCTGGATTGCATTTGACTGAATGTCATGAACAGCAAAGAGCATTTTGAGGAGAGAGGGAATATCTTTTATTAGGCTAACTGTGATGACACCAGAAAAGAAGAAGAAGCCCTTGTACACTGGAAAGCTTGTCTGTTTTCTCCAGCGGTACTGGTCTAACAAAAGCCCATCGTGGCTACAGCAATACCGCCGCTAGCACAGGAAATAAAAGGTGTGCGCTTCTGAAGTGCAGTTCTGCTCTTCATGGTAGCAGGGTTCTTCCACCCCTGCCGATGAAGACAGGTGGGGTAAATGAATTTGGAACCAGGACTACTGGGTGGATGTGCTAATACAAGCAAAAAAAAAACCCCAAAACAAACCCCTTGAAAAAATCTCTTGAATGTATATTTGAAGATAGAATTATTAATTTTTGTTTGGAATATGGCACGGGAAGATTGGCTCTGTTGTAACAGCAAGCCAAAGAAAGATTAAGACTTTAAGGGGGATGAGTAGAGATGGCAATTGCAATACTAAATGCATCAAAAATCAGGAAGCTGAGAAATAGGGATGAGTCTTTTCCTCTTTATTAAGCCCTTTAGTTCCTCTGAGCTAACATTAACATTGTGTCAGCGACGATGTGTTCCCCGACTCTGTTATTTCTGTGCCGCCGTTGTTGCTGCTCTCATCATGGCAGACACAGAAGAAAACCTGAAAGACTCTGTTTGGGGAGGAGACCGGTAAAAACAGAACGGTCTTTGGTTTTTCAGAAATAACAAGATGAGAGTCAGAAACTGCAGTTAAAAAATATTCAGCCTCAGCCTCCGCAGACCTCCACCTCCACAGCCCCTCCGCATGAGTTTGGCTCCTGCCTCTTCCTTTAACATGCTCTGTGGCCCTGATCCCATCACTTTGTGCTGATTATCTATTTCCTAAAAGATTTTAGCAAACCAATGATGTTGTAATGAGCTGGCTAGTGATGCAATACCTGCACTGGGTAGCGGGTTGAGCTGCTCCGCGCTGCCCACGATGAACAGTTTGGGCGCACTACGTTTTCAGGCGTACTGAAGCTAACCTGAGAATCCCAAAGGGGAGATGTGTTTGCAGCAGGGAAATGTTTGTAGGCTGCAAAACAGGGACCGTGCTCGGTGTCCTTGACGTGTCTACGTGCGCTGCGAGGTGTGAAGACCCGACGGTTGACTCGGGGGTGCTCCTCCATCTCTGGAGAGCAACGGAGCGTCGGCACCTGCCGTTCCCACGGGCTGCTGAGGGGCACGCAGCACGGTCAGCCGTTTAAAAGCGAGGACAGACGGCAAGTCCTAGATTCCCATGATCTGAGCAAAACCTCAAAGTCAGCCTGCCTTCCGTGAGCGGTATTCGCACATCTGAGCCTCAAGGCAAGCTCCCAGCCGAACTATCAGACTCTTGGCAGTAATTTCCACACCAGTTTGTTGTATTTGGACTCGAGATTCCCCCTTGACCCCAAAAGTCACACTAAAACGCTAAAAGTATTTTCTTTACTTGCTAAAGAAAACACAGAGGACTTTATTTAGTTATTCAGAACTCCTCAGCCATTCTTCAGTCACTTCATGATTTCCAGAGATTGTATCTGTGCCGTTGTCTCCCGGCTCCGTTCGCTCGGAGCGGCTCGGAGGGGAAGGAAAGCTGTTACATTTCATTGTCCTCAAAAGAGGGGAGAAAAATCCGACTCGTGCTCCCAACCCAAACAACTCCGCTGCCTCACGCATTCTTGACAGCCAGCAAGGCTCCATTGAAAACTGTCTGTAGCCTTTAACTCCCTTCTAACAAGTTGGCCATTTCCATAGAGAAGATTTTTTTTTTTTTTTCTCCACTGATTTATGAGCTTTAATTTATATGCAAGCCTGGAATACTTGCTTTGGGAAGAGTTCTACCTCTAGCCAAGCAAGCGCTGAGATGTACAGCACTTTGCATGGTATGTTTGGTATTTTCATGGCCCAGTCTGTAGCAGGCCAAAAAATCCCAGGTTAGGAGCAAGCCCGGTCGTACGTGGTGCCGAGAGCTCTCGCTTCCCAGCCTGGCTGGGCCAGAAAGGTGCATTACTGAATTGGGTGGATTTAACAGGTTTGGAAAGCCTCCGCGTGACCCAGGCAGGCACGGTCTGTAAGTAAGTGTGGAAGCGCGGCTGCAGCCTGGGCTCCCGTGCAGCCCATACGTGATCTGGGAAATTGTTTAACGGTGTCTCAATGGGTGGTAATGGGATTTTCCAATCCGGAACTGAATTGCTGGAGCCTGGGTGTAGGTAGGATTGTGCTGACTCCGCCAGCTGTGCTGACTCCACCGTTTCCTTTGGAAGGGATCGAGAGCGTTTGGCACTTTGTTGCATCAGGTCAGGAGCTCCTGCCTTCAGGCTTCTCGGCTGAGATATGGCAACTGGTGATGTGCATCCCCAGCCACGGTAATATCCCATTTTGCTTTGTGTTTGTACCTGCTAGGAGGATCCAAATTGCTGCTATGGTGGCTGAGCTGAAGGTTGGTACCTTCGAGCTGAAGGGTGGTGAATTTTATATATGCTTTACTAACTTCACCGCTTGCAATGTAGGCGCAACATGCTTTTCATCCATTGGTTTGTTACCACCATTTGTTGCTCTGTGTTATACATACAAAAGAAGGGATTGGCTTCTGTATACTTAAAATGTGAGGAGCCAAGTTAAAAATCACTGGAGTTTGGTGGAGCGAGGAAGCACACTCATTATACTCAGCCCTTCCTCTCAAATCTAAGTCGTAACGCCCAGGAAAAGTGCCCCGTGGGCAGCCCTGTTGCTTCCGCAGGAGGAGAGGCATTTCATGCTGCGCCCGGAGGAGCAGGATCAGCTTGGAGGCTGCTGGGGTGGCGGAGGTCCCTGTGGGCAGCACTTGTTGCAGGGAAGGGACCAGCAGATTTCATCTTGCCAAGCAGAAATTGTCAGGCAGCAACGTCTTTCGGGACTGCCTTCCTTCAGCCCGCTGAGCAGGGTAAGTGTGGTTGCAACCCCATGATTGCTCAGCCGTGTACACGTGCCCTACAAGCACTTGTAACTGTCCCCCCAGACGAGTCATGCTGCCCCATGGCTGCCCCACAGGGAGCTCCTGGTTCCTCTTGCAATGGCAGAAGTGTGCACCCAGGTGCCAAGTACACGAGCACCCCTCGGGGCAATTACTGGGGTATGGAGTTACTGGGGGTTGATAGGTTATGACAGGTCAGCTCAGGCCTTGGGAAAGGTGATTAGCCCCGAGGAGTTTGGGTTTGCCCTTGAGCACACACATGGGCAGTTAGTGTTGCTCGGTGAACTTGTTAGCTATGGTAACATGGCTGAGCCCTCAAGGGCTTTGTCCAACAGCACGGCCAGAAGCCGTGCAGAAAAAAACTTAGCGACCTGGGTGAGTCGCTCTATGCAGGAAAACACCTACCAACATGATGACAGTGAAACAAATTTAAATGTTTCTCTAAACACTATCACCTTAGGCCAGGTTCCTCAAGCATGTTTATCTCCTTGACTCCCATTGATTGCACCAAATACCTTCAAAGGCTTGAAATTTGATTGCAGCAGAAGGAGGCATGTTGGCTTTGGAGGATGTTAATGAAGCCCTGTAGGCTGGATCCACTGACTTAGCACCGGATGGTGATGGTTACACAGCCTGGAGCTAGTGAGACCTGTTGGCCCAGTGGGTAACCTACGCAGAGCTGTGAGCTAGCAGCAGCAGTGTGTTTACACAGTTGTGGTTGTCTAATCCTGACTGTTATCATTCATTTCCATCAGCTCTTTCAAAAGTCTCCAAATGCTTTATCTAGCACATTGAGATTGGGGTCTTACTACCAACTGTTGTGCACCTCCACCTTTGTACAGGAATGAAGAGACAGTGCTGTAACGTAAGGTCTGCTTTAAGTACAACTGAGAAGGGTCTGGGTGGATGGGGAGAACTGTTCTCTTCACAGATGAAACGGTGAATTCACACAACAGTGCTTGGTTCTTTGCAGCAGGTTTGTTCTGCTCAATACCCAACAAACAGGTCAATGGCTGGGTCACCTCTGCCCCTTGGTGATAGAATTAATAATTATCACTAACTGGATCTGAAGTTTGGAAGGATCCTGCTACAATTGAGAACCTCCTTTCATCGGATAGAAGGCTTCTCTGACTATGTAGCTCATGGGAGCCCACCGGGTTACCACTGACTGCAGGAGGACTTACTGCAGTACACCTAGAAGGTCTCCCATGGAAAATGGTGTGGGGCTTATGGAACAGCCCATGGTGGGGGTACGTTCAAGTCCTGAGGATGCATGTAGATCTGAATGGGAACGCGTGATGGACATCCCAGGAGGCTGGGAGTGTGAATTTGGACCCAGGCACCAAGGCTTACTCACACACTTATGATAAGGCGGCTTGGGGGAGAGGCAAAGGGTTATTTATCTATTTGTTTGGCTGTAGACAAGGCAATAAAAGGTGATCTTTTAGAAAGCTCAGAATAAGGAAACCTGAGTCAGAGACAGCCTCAGCCTCCTTCCTCCTTATCTGTGTTGTACTAAACAATAATTCATCACTCTGGCTTATATAAAATTGCACTCTTGGATGTGACCTCCCTCCCGGGACCCACTCCACCCACCAGTACCTCCCTGACCTCATCGCCCCTCTCCCTTCTCCACCCGGCACTCGCTCCTGCAGTGCTGGCCTCTTCGCCCCGTCCCCCGCCGGCAGCTCCTCACAGCCGGGGCCGGGTGCTCGCCGGCAGCCAAGCTCACTCTTGCAAAGTTTGGCTCTTGCGTGGTGTTTCATCTGTGCCTGGGAGTCCCCTTCCCTAGCCATCTCTCACCTTACGCCTACCTTCTTCCAGCTTTCCCTCTCCACCACTTCCTGATCCTCCCTCTAAAAATAAGCTCTCTGGTTTGGGAATTTCCAAACAAACAAACAAACAAAAACCAGTGGAAGATTGTGGTTTCCACTGCTTTTCTTTGACTTACCTGGAGTGGGAAACCACCTTTCGCACAAAGACATCTCCACACATCGCACATAAGAAGAACGTGCCAGTGAAGAACACAGCAGGCATGGTACTTTGGCACAGCCGTGGGTGTGCGTCATCTGAGATGGTCCTGGCAGAAGAGGGAATGCAGTCCTTGTAATGCCTCTCCCATCCCCACCCTTCTGAGCTACAGTGATAGATGAGCTCTGTGTTATGGGTAAAGAAAACAAAACTTGGAGGTGGTCATCAGAGCAGCTTGTTCATCACGTGAGGAATATTGTTCTCCACCAACTTAAGCAACATGAGATAAACTGAGCACTCTGGGCTGTGTTTGCTGTTGGGAAGCAGATAAAAAGCTCATCGAAATGCCCAGGAACTAAAATTGTCTTTAGGTGTGACACCTCCACTGTTTGATCAACAGCTGGGTAACTGGGGAAAAGGTCTCAGAAGCAACAACCACAACAAAATCTAAACATATTAGTATGTATATATATACATATTATATCTCAGGAGTATAATTTGTCTGATATTAAAATCCCATATTCCGGATATGGGTCTCCCCTGGCAGCTTTCCAGCTCTCTGCTTCCAGAGGTGGGCCAACGTGGGCGTCTCAAGGACGCTCCTGGCATGACAAGGTGCCACCGCGGCTACGCTGGGTGTCGGAGGCTTTCATGCAGGAGGCAAGCAGAGACGGCCTCACTGACCAGACCAAATCCTGCTCACCTTCTTCACGCTAGCCCCGACTGAAGAAAAATTTGGCCAAATATGTTGCTTTGAAGTTACTGTCTGATCATGATTCACTGTCTGGCTGCCCCAGTTATTAGGTTGCTTCTACCACCTCTTGCTTTTCTTTACAAGTTCCACTGCACTTTAATTTCCTCCTTCCTTTAGCCTTGTGCTATAGGTCAGTGTCTGGCAGGCATGGATTCAGCTACGTAATGGCTGTGCCGGTGCTCCCTTGGTCAGGTCATCAAACCCCTACAGGCATTGCTGCCCCAAGCGGGGAGCCGTTCAACGCTTGCTCAGACGCTTTCCTGCAGGAATCTGCAGCCCGGAGTGTGCTGGAAAATTTGATTGGTATGAACGGCATTGTGCTACGTGTGTGTTTGTGTGCAGAAATAATTAACCTGGTGCAATGCTCAGTGTTTGCACAGTCGGACTGGTGCTCCTAGGCCCTTTTGATGAGGATTGATCCCTTGCCCAACCCACGTGCCTCTTCGTATCAATAACCCAAATACCAGCCCAGAATTGTTCGTGGTGCAAGTTCTCCACGTGGATTACAAAGATTTCAAACACAAACCAGACTGCAGATCCTTAGAGAGAACACGTGCTTCAGGCTGCCTCCCTCGCAGGTCATCCTCTGCTCCTTCTGCTGATGCTCACTTACAGGGTAAAACGTTTGAACTGGAAGGACATCTTCGCCTTTTGAGTAAGGGAAAAGGGGAAGAAAACCTCCCATCCTAAAGCATCACCAGTTGTGTTCCCACCACAATGGGCTGGGGGAATAAAACCCCAAACTTTTCAGACAGAAGTAATACCTTACGTATCTGCCCTGTAGGCCTAAAGGCTTGGCAGGTTGTTTTCATCTACATCAGTTTGTCTGACAAAATATACTACCTTTATCTCTGCAAAAACTTCCTTTCCAGAAAGGTACACTGCACGATTTCTGTAATTCCTATGGCTTACGAGATTAATGGAGCAATCCCTGACCTTTGATGTGTGGGAAACCAGCAAGGTATTGCAACATCCTTGGTTACGTTCTTGTAGTTCCAGGGATGAATGCCGCTATATAACCTATACATCGTCCTCCTCGTATGTATTCCTTCTTTGCAACTCCTGAAGTCACAGAGCTGCATGTCTTGGATTTCTCTGCATTTTGCAGTGAAGAAAAAACCCCAAAGCCTCCATTCAAGAATGCTGCATCAGTCCCTTCCTTCACCTTCGCCTCCCTTTTCACCGCTTTCCACGGGAGCTGGGTTGTGTCAGCAACCGAAGCAGCTCCGTGCGCTGATAGCTAATGATGAGTATTTACGGTGCAGCAAAATGCCAAAAGAAAGGAATGAGACAAAGAGGAACGATGAGGAGCCAGATCAGGACGTTTTGTTCCTGATACCTAGCACAAGCCTGTGGTGAGCTAGAATTTTATTTCTTTTTAAGAACCACATTCACCGAGACAGGGAAAATACAATCGAGGTGTGTCCCTGGGTTAAATTTTGCCCCTTGGAACTTAAGTAGCAGGAATAATCTCAGAAGAGTTTGCCAGAGTTCAAAACCTTATTGAGCTCTGAACTGTACCGGCTTTACATCCTACCTGTGAAGATGAAATATATTGAGCTAGAAACCAGTTAATTTTCCACCAAACAGGAACATGCCTGAGCATCCACACCATGCTGGTGTCGTACTGGACATTCCATGTCGTACTGGAATGTCCTGAATGTTTTGTGGCTTTGAGGAGCTCATTTGCATACATGGTTATAACAAATTTGTTTTATTTTCTGTGATATATTTTTAATCAAGTTTTTAGCCATTGGATATGATGCTCTGTTTCAGAGCAGGCAGCAGTAATAGTTGTACGGCCATGACTGTGTAAGTACAGTACATGGGAAACATAAAATGAAACTTTTCATGTTTCAGAGAGTTGAAATGTAAAACGAAAACATGAGGCGAACTGGGAAAGAAAAGGGTTAACCATTTAAAGGATTGAGTTAAACAAAATATATCTGTGCAAGAGTCTCCCCAAGGAAGTGGCTGAGACCACATCGCTTGGATCATTTAAAATTGGACTGTACAAAGCAATAGAGAAAATTCTGCAGGGAACAATCCTTCACTGGCAGGTGGGATGGACTCAATGACCTAATAAGTCTTTTCCATCTCTAAGTCTACGAGATGAGTCTATAACTAGTGCAATATGGTTTTGCCCAGAGTTCCCATGTGTTGGTTGTGAACAGAGCCAAGCTGCACCAAACTCTGTCTTGTTTAAGTTAACTGTTTACGTGGTTCGTTTGCCCCACGCTGGTTCCTTTTTTAGCAGACTCCCTCCCCAAACAGATGATTCTTTTATACTCAGTTCATTTTTGGTATGTAAAGCATGTTAAATCATGTACTGTGTCATATATTTTCCTTAAAATAGAATGAGAAGGCAGGAAAAAAGCCCCTTTCTCTTCCATTTCTGCAAAGTGACCCCCTGACTCTCATCCTGGGAAGGATTTGGACCACCCAGATCCTTGACTCAGATGTCCATCAGGCAGTTCCCAGCATCTCATCAAGCACATGGCAGAGAAACGTCCCTTTCTCTACACGTGTGTGTGGCACCAGCCGGAGCCCTGCATGCCCCATGTGGCACATGGTCACCCTGCCCGGGTAGTGACACTTTGGGGTCTCGGAGCAAAAACTGCATTTACTTTTGCTCTCAAGTGACTGAGTCTAGCTGGATGAACTCAAAGTCTGTGTTGTCTGTTCTCTGCTCCCCCAAACCCTCAAATTCATAAAGGGAAAGGCACCTGGCATGTGTAAATGGCCAATTTTGAGCTTGCCAACGTACCTGCAGGCAGGTGATTCAGCCCTGCCTGGAGTCGGCGGGAGCTTTAGGGGCTCTCTGCCTCTCCAAGATCTTCTGAAGAAGCTTACGACCCTGGCCAGCCCTGCCTGGCAGAGGGCCTGCACCTAATCCCAAAGGTGCTCCAGACATTGTATTTGGCTCCGGGCTTTTTTCCCCCTCCACCTCAGAAGCGTGTTGGCAGAAGGCAGGCAGTGAGTTTGGATGGGCTGCTAGATGATGGGGCTGACGGACGGGATCAAACAGTTGCTGCTGCAGAACCTGGGGCTGTGTTCAGCTTCCTGCTGCTCCATGTGCTGGCTCCCACTGGGGGAGGTTTGGGCAGAGGTGGCCAAGCTTGGGACCTTCATGTCCTTCTCTGGCATAGAGGTGTTCCACAAGAGGTATTGAGAAGCTAGCGCCAAACAGAGAAATTTGTGTTGAGCCATGACAGAACTGAGTGGCTTCCCAGGTGCCCACTGGAAGGGGAGATAGGCTTGGAGCTTACCAAACTGCAGTCACTCCTTTCTCCTGGGGATCTCAGTTGCTTGAAGCCTCCTCCTGTCCCAAGGAGATAAATCAAACTTCTCTTGCTGTGCTAGCTGCCAGTCCTTTGGGAAGAAGATGTGACCTCCTTCTTCTGGTCTGCAATATCTGAATGCCTCGCAGTGCGTAATGCTGTGCCGATCCTGTCATAGCAAAGGGTTGTACCTTCACCTCACAAACCTGAGCTCTGAAGAAGGTAAGGGTTAGTTTGCTGGTTTTTAAAGGTAACCAGGACTCGAGGTCCTTCTCGTCGCAGTAAAAGCCCAGCGCTGCATGGCAAGGGTCCACCTAAGCCCCTGCACATACTGCTGGTTAAGGCTTCTCTGAAAGTTTAGAGCCAGCCAAAAGGAAATAGGTGAAATGTAAGTCGTAGCATAGGTGCCTAAACATGTTTAAAAAGTTACCTCTAACTACTGGGTGAGAAGACTCACTGGTCGAACAGAAAATGAACATCCATTTTTTCCTGGCTGGGGTTAGGTCCAACCAAGCTGCCTGGGCAGGCTGTGGCACAGGGCCCTGAGGAAGGAGGACCAAAATGCAGAGCCTCAGGAGATCTCCTGGAGATGCTGCTCCACCGCAAGCCTCAAGTCCTTCCTCCTCCTTGCCCCGAGGCGAGAGTAGCTGGGTTAGATCAACAGCAAAGCAGGATGTACTTAGATGCAGCAGGAAATGGGAGCAGGAGACAAACCAAAACCTCCTGAAATTCCCCACTCCTGCTCACCCATCTGACTTCAGAAGTAAATCAGGACATAACATGCCGTTGCGTCTTGTCTAGACCTAAGGACCGGATAGCTCGTGCCGGGCGGCGAGCCTGTGTGGCAATGTGGTGGGCTTGTGCGGGCTTGAAATCCATGTACCCTCCTCGCTCGCCGAGTTCAGCGAGGCTGTGGGAGCGCAGCCACAGGGAGGAATTCGCTTCGGCACAGTATGTGATGCAGTAGCCCGCTCGCTCCTTCCAGAGACCTGGGTTTCCCTCAGTTCCATGCAGGGACCCACTGCCGTGAAGGAGCCACTTTCCACGGATGCAGTGGTCACTGGATGAGGCCACAACGAGCAACACCAGATACTCCCAGGCTGCCTGTGCTGCCTTCATCACCCACACTATTTATTTCTCCTGTTTGCTCAGACGTGGAGCTATTTGCATTTTTGTCATCCCAGGCTAGTAAATATCCCTGCTCCTTGCCAGGGCAGCCAGCCTTTCTGCCTGGCCTTTCGCTCATTTGCTGCACGTTTCCACATCTGCTCTGGTAGGGTACCGAAAGCTCGTCTGTCACTGCTGAGACGCAGCCCGGCGAGCAGCTGTTGCCAGAACCGCGTCTGTGCTGCCTGCACCAACATCTCATCCTACCGTCGCCTCTCTGCTACGATGGGCGCTCCTAGAAGGGTTTCCACAGAGGTGGGACGGGTGGGAGGATGCAGGAAGTGAGAGATGAATCAGGCTCGTTGTCTGATGCTCTCCAGGCAGGGACACCTCTCCCCAGTCCCCTGTGATTTGTGATCCTGCGTATGATTTAGCAGAAGGTGCCCTGTGGCTCTTCAGGGAAGGACGCACCCTTGGATACAGGATGCGCCTGGGATGCTGTACCCCTGGATGCAGTAACCATGCCAGGGCTGGGCTCGGCACCCAGCACGGTAACGATGCTGATCGTTGGCCCTTTGCAACGGCCGTGAATATCGGCGAGTGAGCTCGCACGAGGAGGTGCAGCCCAGTGAGAGCGGTGACAAAGAAGCGTTTGGGCTGTTTGGAGTCAGGGCTACAAAACTGCTCTGGCATCACTAATGTATCTCTTGGGTGAGTTGTGGCACTGTCCTGGAACGTGAACTTGGAGCATCCAGAGTCCCCAAGGCTGTGAGGACCCCTTCCCCACCACGGATACTTTCCTACCATGAGGTTTCTAAGGGATGCTGAGGCTGCTGTCTGCTGTGCCCATCCCTAGGAGAAATCCATTATCCTTACTCTTTTAGGGTCGAGTAAATAAGACACAGGCACACAACGGAACCCTGGTAAGAAGAAAGGTGCTGGTGTTTTACCCAACTGGCCAAACATCTTTGGTTCCTACCTGATTCGATGTGGGTGCTGGGAAGAGGGCTGCAGAGAGTCTCTCCACCCCGCCTCGTCCAAAGCCCAGCGCTGGACCAGAAATGGTTCAACTGTCCTGGGATTCGCTGGGGTCTCCCTCCGTGCAGCTGCGCTGCTCTCGGGTCTTGAGCTGGAAAACTCCTACCCTCTGCTTGTTGTGGCTCTTTTTTCAGGTTTTATCTTATTAGAGAAAAAAATCTTTCCTTCCGTTTGGAGGCAGAGCGAAGGGAGAGAGTGCACGGAGCACCGACAGACTGTGTGTCTAGAAATGGGCCAGCGGTTGGAAAGGGCAGGGCAACGGGACAAGGAAATTCTGATTTGTACCAATATCTTCACCTCCTGCCTCCATATCCCACCTCACGCCATGATTACAAAAATCTGCAGTTGTGTGAAGTGTCTCCAACGTGAGTCATTTGTGGCAGCACTCAGTTGTGCACGGAGCGCACGAGGCACGGGTCTCTCTCCTAGGAAAGCAAATTTCCCTTCACAGCTTTTTAGACCTTTTAAATATTTGTTGTGATTGCGGTACTAATTAAATTCAGCTGTTGCAGGTAATATAACTCCTAACAGCTTTTTTTTTTTTTTTTTTTTTTTTCCCCAATTTTTTTTCTCCCTTTTAGAGGGCAAGTGAGCAGCACTTAAAGGCATACAGTCCGTCCACTGGGATGGCTGCTGGCAGAAACGCAGAGCTTTGATTGAACTCTGAAATCCTTGCTTTAACCGTGCCAGTTTGCCTTAGCCCTGTGCGGAGAGGGATGGAGGCGCAGGGCCGGGGCGGGAAGGCACAGATCACTCCCTGCCTTTATTTCCCCTGCCCGCACTTTGAATCCTGATCGACCGAACGGCCAGTGCGTAAGATGGGAAGGGAGGGGGTCCATCATTCGAGCTCTTCCCCAGCTTGCTTTGGGTCTTTCTGCACCTCAGCACCATCAGTTTGTCAAATCGTACAACACAGAGGCTCCCCGGCCATCTCCGCTCCTTCATGAGGGTTATCCAGCAGCTGAACCTTCAGCAACGTGGTTCAGATTTGTGGGCAAATTGCGTAGACGAAACGTCGGTGTCTTACGAGAAAACAGCATTTTTGTGGTCTTGTTCTGATGCCGTGCTGCGCCGTGTGTGGGGTTCAGGGCTTCCCGGTGCTCACCTTTCAGGTTGTCAAGGAGAATTTCTGCTTGTCAAAAATGATTCGAAACGCCCTCTCTGTGTGTCCTCCAATGTTTTGAATTTTAAAGAGTAGCCCCGGGGCAGTATATTTAAAACATGATCTCAGAGAAACTGGTTCATTGCATTTGTAAGCCTAAAGAGCGAGCTCAGAATGACAACGATAAATAGACATCAGGGTTTGCGGAGTCACACCGAGGTCAGGCGTCCCCCCCTTGCCCCCCCCATCCCATCCCCCACGATTTGGGCCAGTATTGCATTTCCTAATTCAAACCCGAGCCTGTTTCTTTCTGCTTTACAAGTGCTCATCCCACCAGCTCTTCTAACACGGGCACCGTGGCCGCTCCCGCCGCAGGAGGTTAGTGTCAGGACGTTGAAACGCGGGTACCCCGAACCAGGCACAGGGCTGCATCGCACCATCCGTACAAAGCTCCCTGATCTTCAGAAGGTTGGAGCACCTGCAAGCCCCATCGCTGCCAGTGGGGCCGGCAAGCGCTCCTCGGCCTTTGAAAAAAATCAAACCGCCGCGGTCGAGAATAGAGATTGGGATGATAGTGGGTGATTGAGTTATTGCAACTTAATGAGCTGCCGCTCATCTGCCAAGCCACAGCAACTCTGTGTGTGTGCGCGTGCACGCACGCTCCTGTTCGTCTCAGCCGTAGGATTTGAACTAGAATAGTTCCTGTGGATTTGCACTGGTTTGGCAGCAATCCTGAGGCCAGTTACCAGGCGCTGCCGATAAGTTTTAACCAGAGGTTTAGAGCACTCGAGTTTGAATACCCCCCGCTCTGCTTCGAGCATTTTGTGCTCCCAAGAGCAGAATTGTGTCGGGCAACGGGGAGTGGGTGCAGCCCGTGTCCGCATGAGGTGACCTGGCTTCTGGCTTATTCCGAGTTTTGGAATAAAGCAATGAGCTCGGAGAGAGTTAGAGCTCCTCCGGGAGTGCGGGTGGAGATACATTTGCATTTAGCAAAGCGCCAAACTGCCCTCACAAACGCCACCGGGTAGCTAAGCCAGAGAACTGAGACCTCGGGGCTTCCTTCAGGTGCTCCCAGCACTTGGGTTTGCCCTCAGGGTTTTAGTTACACTGATGAAGAGTGAGAGGCCTTTTGTCTGAGTTGGTCCTGGCTCCTTACTCCAATTTTCCTTCAATATGGCTCTTAGGTTTTGGTTAAAGTCCATCCACTAATGAAATGGGAAGAAAAAATGCCTTCAGGTCTTGGTTTCAGGTCCCTGCAGCGCTTGGCTTTCCAGCACCAGTCTCCTCCTTATTTAACCACCACACAAAGAGTCAGGGAAAGGAGGACCTGTCTGGATAGCAAGCCATCCTTTTGTCCCGTGCTTAAAAGGAACTTTCTGTGCTCTGAGGAGGCCAAATAACATTTTCCCCCCAAAGAATTTTTTAACGTTGGGCACCTTTGTAAATGACTCTGCTGGCTGGGATGGAGCCCAGGAGTGCCAGAACACCATGGGAAGAGGCTGCTCTGTGATACTGCCAGCCTGAGGAGGAGGAAACGCTGGAAATCCCCTAAGCACGCCTGTTTTCTTGAGATTCCCAACTCAATTTTGCAAACTCAGAAGATTTTATATAATTTGGTTTAGTTGGTTCAGAGGTTTAAGGCACTTGGCTACGCATCTGGATTGCATCTTGGGGGTGGGTTATCCAAAAAAAGAACTCAGAACAGTTGGAAATTCAACCATTGCTAGCAAAACTGAAGGAAAACGAGAGCGCAGGAAGGGAGTTTCTACTTTGCTACTTGGTGTGCCGGACTCTGGATACAAACCCGTGATTCGTCCCTGTACTTGTCTGAGCCATCAGGTAGTGGAGGAGAGGCAGGGAGCGCACCGGCCAGCTTGATGTGCCGTAAGCCGCCGTCACCTAATCTGATACTCCGTTTAGTGCCAGCGAAGGAAATTTAAACTCCCTTTCTGATCACCTGCCTGTGCCACCCGAAGGTCTTTATCCTAAAAAAAGCCACCACAAAAATTTGATAGATAATTTCTAAACGTGCAAATGACTCTCCCATCAGATGCGCACGCGGAACAAGCACGGCTCTCTGGCATGACGGTTTCTGCACAAGCGCCGAAGGGCTTCATTCAGGCTTCCCAGTCTGCAAACGTTGGCCTTAAAAAGCCCCGAAATGAGATGTTTCAAGTTGAAAAGTCCAAGTCGATTCAAAATAGAAACAAAGCAAGTTAATTTGAAGAGCCCTTTAATTTTTAGCCTGCAAAAGCCAAGAAAGCTGCGTATTGATGAGACAGCGCC
This sequence comes from Aramus guarauna, assembly GCA_013400195.1. Classification (NCBI taxonomy): domain Eukaryota; kingdom Metazoa; phylum Chordata; class Aves; order Gruiformes; family Aramidae; genus Aramus; species Aramus guarauna. The sequence continues at coordinate 6,360,076 of VXBL01008568.1, forward strand.
TCGAGACAAGCGAAACACAGCTCAGCACCCCGCTGCTGGTGTTGACTACCCTTAGGTCTCGTTGTCTTCAAGAGCTGATAGAGATCAGCACCTCCGAGGTCTGAACCTTTAACCATTTGCCATGTTTTGCCTCACAGGCAGCTGCACTTCAGCGGTGGGTGAAACGATTCCTCTTTTGTCTGAAAGGGCAAATTCTTCCCTTTAGATGTTTGTGCTCACCTCCCATTAACTTTGGTATGAGCTGAGCTCATGCTTCCAAGAGCAAAATTTGGCTTATAATTTCTGCATGCTTCGGGATCCTTTGGGTACCATATAAACGTAAGATACTGTGATTCAGTGCTAAAGAGCAGAGAAAATGCAAACCCCCAGGAGACACTGTAAGAGAAAATCATATAGGGCTTTTGTTTAAAGAAAAAAAAAAANAAAAAAAGAAAGAGAAAGATTAAGCAAAACAATTGAGATTCATTCCAAACCTGATTTCATTGCAAACCAAGGACAAGAGCGCACCTCTCTTATTTAACGTGATCTCTTCTTTGACTTCGGTGAGTTACGGGCCATCGGATCAGGCCGTAGTTTTGAAGGCATTATTGAAAACGTCTTACCTCCTATATTTCCTGTTTTTTAATCAAACTCACTGCGCTGCCAGAGGTGTTTCATTTACCAGGAGAGGGGTCAGCAAGGCAACCCTGAGCAGCAGGAAATAGCAAATGCAGAACAGTTCCTCCATGCTTGGAAGCTCTCCGAGGGCAAGCAGCGCTTGGGTGCTCATTATTATCTACCTTCACGGCATCTTCCCAAGTCCGGGGCATCCCGCTGTCCCTCCCGGGGTGCAGGAGTAGGGGGGTAAGGTGGGGGGCAGAATCAGAGGCTGCTGGCTTGGGGACTTCTGGGTCTTGTCTTCTGATTTCACCGACCAGCTCTGCGCCAGTGAAAAGAGCTAGCAATGCATACATTTTATAATTTTATTTTCTATCTGCTGCCATTTTATAGTTTCTTGGCTTGTTACAACTGTCATAAAATTACTTTATTATATTTTCCCATCTGGTACATTTTTGCCTCTTTACAGGGGGACACTGCATGATGCACACAGGCTAATTTAGCTTTAAAATTATTGTATGACTGTTGTTTATGGAAAACGAACACTGTATTTGCGGAACAACATGTGGCTTCTCCTTAGCACCAAGGAGAACGTATGAAGTCAGCAAACACAAATGTCAGCAGATGGACACGGCTGCTCCCTCCCCTCCTACCCCAGCTCCTTTGCTTTGATTTGTGGTCTTGTCTACCTAAGTTAGAGCTGTGATTGCTCATTAATTTTGTTACACACTCTGCATTCCCACTGCCCAGCTGAGGGATCTCCATCTCCACTGGAGAGGTGCACCACGTTCGCTGGTGGTGGAGCCCTTCAAGCTCTGTGTGCAAACTAAGCCATACAAGAACTGATTGCACACACACACACACACACATTGCATAGAGGAATAACTGGGTGCTGCTCTCCCTACCTTGCTTTTCTTCTCTTTTCTTTGCTACTTCTGTTCAATTCAGTCCGAGTCTCTTGGTTTGACTATTCTTTCTCACACCAAGTGTCTGGAAGTATGAGCTGCCCCCTGATCTCCTGCTCCCACCGCGAAAACTGGGCTGGGACACCCAGTTCTGGGGAGCAGAAAGGCCTGGGGATGCTCTGAGCACACGCTGGGGCTTTAACAAGGCTTCCTGAAACTCCTCCTCTAGGTTTTTTTTCCCCCCCCCCCCCCCTTTTTTACTGCAATTTGTACTGCCACTGATGGCACCAGCAGTCCATGTTTTTCAATGTATGTAAGATGTACATGAAAGACTTGGCACTGTTAAATTATTCGTATTATTAGATGAAATTGAGTGTTTAATCTGAGGGTTTGGTGATCTCAAGGGATTTCTGATTACACAAAATCTTATTTTAAGGAAAAAATAGATAGTGAAGTTTCAGAGTCCTATTTCTGTAAAATCCCCCCCGCCTTCACCTCTCCTCCCTGCCCCTGGTTGTCATACACGGTACTTTTTAAACACACTGTTATCTCCAAGAGAGGAAACAACAATTACCCTTAACACTGGGCCAGAGCCTGTTCCCACCAGAAAAACCTACGCAGGACACGAGGCAAAGAAATTCCGCCCAGTTGCAGTTCCCTGGAAGCCATGAGAGCGTTTATGGAAGGCGGCAACTGCACGGAAAGACCTCGAGCAATGATGTGGGCGTGCTGTCTCCATTAGGGTTTGTGGATTACGCGGAATATGTTTAGTGTGTGATTCCAGTACGTAACAGTAACGTTTCTGGATGTAGACAATGAGCTATGTTTTGGCTACAGCTGTCTAACTGGAAAGTCTGGGTGAATTTTCAATCTCTGCAGTTGCCCAACTATTTAATGGCAACAGTTTTGGGAAAGGAACTCCAGGTTTCCCATTTAAAAGAATTGCAATATACGTTGATTGTAGTAAAAAGGTTAAAAAACCGTCAGAGAAGATACGTCACTATTACCTCTGACTACAGCAGCGCAAGATCCTCTCTGCGTCACCTCTCTCGCGGCTTCGTTCCTCTGGCAGCAGGTACTTCTCTGGTGGATGCTGTCCTTCAGGCTTAGGAAAGGGAATAAAGAGCATTACACAATAAATGGTGGTTTGCACTGGAATTTAGCTCGATGGAGACCTCAGACTGAACTGGTAAGTAGGTTTTGTTTGAACTCTGCAGCCCCTATGCTCAATTCCTTATTAACTTTTTCAATATGTTCTATTACAGTCAGGCAACAATATGGGAGCTATCTTGCAGCTAATTTAACACCTGTAAATTCCCATGGCTGGTAATGAAACGTCGTATAGGCTAGTGGATGAAGCATTTGCTTCATATATCAAAGGTCATTAGTTCAGTATTTGTTAATGCTGTAGCTTTTATTAAACTTTTTTTCAGCCTTTTTTTTTTGCATCACTCTACTTACAGCCTGATTAATTCTACTGCTTCCCAAAGCTAAACACAAAACCTGAGTATCTTCTGACCCAGAACACTGGGGCTAAATTCTTTGTCGAAATCTTGAACTAACCCGCTTGAAATCATACTTCCAAAGCTCCTCTCCCGTTTAGCCGCGTGCAGACTGGGAGGCAGCGTGAGAGCTGGGGAAACGGGGAGGCGAGCATCCCCCTCGCCAGCCTGGCTCCCGCGGGAGAAGGGCGGGTAAGAGTCGTGCCCAGCTTAGCATTGATGGTAACTCCAGACCAGGCACCCGTGTGCTTTTCTGTGTCTCAGTAGTCTCCACTTCGTCGATACCATTCCTTATGTGCTCAAAGCTAAACGCGTACGTCAGTGCTCTGCTGGCCGAGGGCACTGAGGAGCAACGGCTTTAGGTAACTCGTGTGCCTCCCGACATTTAAATTAATTCCCTTTGTGGCACGTTCAACAACTAGACACCTCTCTAGCACCAGGTATATATTTTTTATTTCCTGGCTTGCCCATTTTTGCTTTGTTTTCTTATGGTAGTTTACAATTTTTGACTATTTGGAGGCAATCATTGGAAGACAGAAGATGGTGAAGAGGAGACGCAACCCAGCACGACCAAACCAAATCATCCGCCGGTACGCGATGTCCTCCCTCGACGTCCTTGGCCACGCTGCCTGGCTACCACTTGGTGGTGCTGGATGGAGGGATGAATGCCCCCCATTTCCGGATGGTCTCCACCAGTGACTTCCTTTGGGCAGGCTGGTTGGCCGCGGTTACACAAGCAACACCACTGCCTTACCCTGTTGTGCTGGTGAAAGTGCTATTTCCCTCTGCTAGGAGCGTGCTGCGTCATCACTGCTGCACTGCCAGTGCTAAAAAGAGCTGACACAGTCAGCGCCGAGCCCCGCAGCTGGTTTTTCTGGATGTTTTGTATCTAAACTGACCCTTTCTCAACCCTGTCATGGGTTGGGTCCACCGCAGTAGCCAACTTCTCAAAACACAACCAGCACAAAGCAACATTATAATGAAACCAAGCAGCTTCTGAAGGTGAAATCACACGAACTCTGCATCCAAATGTGATGCTGCAGCTTCTGGGAAATGCTGAGCGTGCGCTTCTTCACCTTGAAAGGTCTTGGCATGTACGCTGTTTATCAAAATAACAACCCATTGAAATACAGCTGAAAGTATTGCCAGAAATGTTGAATGAACCACTGTTGTTTCCAGTCCACCATGGTCTCTACTGGCTTTTCCAGAGAAGGGGAATCAGTGGGCTCAAAGAATGAACCCTGTATACAGATCTCACCCAATTGTAGCTGCGCCTCTCGGCAGCGAGTCCTGCCCCACCGCCAGCAGACCCGGAGCAGAGCTCGGATGCCTGCAGCTCTCCGCAACAGTGGGACCTGCGCCTTCATTTATCTTGACAGTGATTCTGGACGTTATTTTTAATAGTTGGTGCCGCTCATCAGGGCTCCCCGCCCCCAGAACATGCTGTTTAGTGATTCTGGTCATCAACAGAAAAAAGAAATTCTGGGTGTATTCCTGAGACTATTAATTTAATCTGAAATACGCTGTGCTTTTTATTAACATCTTTATGCTGTAGCATTTTATAGGATATTGGGTTCTTTGTAAGACACACATGCTGTTTTATATTCATATCTGCGCCTGCCTCAGAGCTGGCTTTGTGATGCAACTCATTAATTCAAGATTGAAATGTCTTTCTCATTCTACGACATTTAGATGCCAGATATTTTCTACAAAGCTTATTAAAACGCAGTTTTGTACTTCATCATTCACTGTACCACCAAACAGTCACATCAATGCATTCCTGTTGCTTGTATATTCCACGGGAGAAGATCTCATTCAGCTTGCAGAGTCAGAAAAACCAACCCCGAGGCGCACTTCTTTTTTAGACAAAGGAAAAAAAATAATTGTCAGAGGGTCAGAAGCGCGCCAAAATTATTATCCCCTTCCATCTATATTCTGAATAATATAAGCATGATTTGCAGTAGCATCTATGCATGGATAACGTCAAACAATTCATCTATTCGCAAACAATAAGCATCGCTCCAGAAAGACAACTGCGAAACCCACTTTCACGCTAAACAGCAGTAAAGCCGTGAGCGGGATGGGCTCAGCTCCGCAGTGACGTGGGCTGCTGCACCCAGCACCTTGGCAGAGCCGTCCCGGGACCTGCGGTGCTAATGCCACCGGGTCAGATGTGGCAATGGTTGCACCCGCAGCTTTAGCAACAGCCACGCAGGGACTTTGCTACTGAGCACAACCTCAGCGCATGCCTGCTTCAGCAACGCTGTCGTCTTCGTCTTCCTCCTCCTCCTCCTCCTCCTCCTCCTCTCCCTGCCTCTGGTGTGAGTCACACGCGAGTGCCTGACACCGGGATCCGAACTCCCTGCGGCTGCAAAGGAGAAGCTGGAGTGCCCAGAACCTCCTGCCCTGCCAGGCTTGCTCCGTGTGGCACGGTGGCGGGGGGGGAAGAGAGGGGCTGTGTGCATGTATGGATGCATGTGCACGTGTGTGTGTGTGTGTGCACGTGCACACCCGCCCCGGGGGACCAGAAACCCCTCTGCACCGGCAAACGCCGGCAGAGAGCAGGTAAGCGGAGCACAACCAGACATTTTCCTCCCCGTTGTGCACGGAGCAGCCCCCCCGCCTGGGTACGGGGCCAGGCACAGCCCCTCGCGCGCGGGAAGGGAAGGATGACCTCAAACACCGACCGGCTGGGACCGTGTTTCGTTTTACCAGGGTACCATCTCCACGGCCCCAGCCCGTCCCGCTGCTGCCGCGTGAAGGCACGGTGCTGGGGCCCGCGCTGGTCAGCACAAGGTTGGCAGCTAGCGGAGACAAATTACCTTTATAAAACAGAAATTAATTGAAATGAAGAGCCTTCAGTGCCGAGGGGCAGCCCAGCTCCCAAGCATGGTGCCCGTGGGTCTGCCGCGGTGCTGTGCTCGCACCCAGCGCCGCAGCATCAGGCTCTTCCAACCGTAGCTACAATGAATGGTGGTTTGAGGCTCTCTTTTATGGAGTTCATCTCGGGTTTGCTGCCATTTCCCCCTACGTGTTCTCAAAAGACCTGAAACAATACAGGCCAGCGCTGCCCGCGCTCCGTCGGCAGAGCCAGGGGCTGGCCCGAGCATCCCGCCTGGATTCAGACGGTGCTTCCCCTGCGAAGCTTTGATGTGCACTTTTCAAAGCGTTTAAGCTGAGACAGAAAACTCGTATTTGACAATGTTTCTGTATGTTTGATTGAACTTCTCAAATCTCTCTGTTTCTCTTCAGACGTACCGAGCCCGTGAGCTAAAAGCCAAGCTTCTTCCACAGCTTATGTTCTTGTAAAAACAGCTCCAAGTACACACATTCTGCTCCTCGCTCCAGTCGGGGCTCCGCATGCCAAGTCAAGTATTTATTTTCGTTACTTTTGAGACCACCAAAATTAATGTATCTTTCAGACAGGAAGAATTTTATTTATTATGGTGGATTTGAATCCAAGAGATGAAAGAAGAGCAGCGTGCATCTCGAAAGCCATCGAGGCTGGAAGCAGGAGGAGACAGCCCGACCTGAGCTCCCCTCCCTCCCCGGCACCGGCCCTGGCGTGTTTCCATACGGACGGACCACAGCACCGTGAATCTCCCCAAAACACCACTGTAAATCCTGTAGTGAGGGCAAGCTTCGACGCTTTAGTGAATTCCCCATTTTCCTAAGTCGCCGGTGCAGTTGCCGGTTGATGGTAGAGCTGGGTGGGGTGGGAGGCTGCTGGAGGGAACCTGCTCCTCCCCAGGGAGCGGCACTCGGACAGAAAACAGATCATTTTCCTCCTTTTTCATGTGCCGATCCCCGAACTCTATGCCAGGAGCATTTCCCCCGAGGTGACATGGCCAAGCCGTGTCTCTCCGGTGCTGGCCACAGCCCCACCAGAGGTTTCCTTTGATAAGCTTCAAACTGCTTAAACTGGGATTTCAGCATCAGTCTGTGATGCTGAGGGAGGATGCTGAAGCACGATGGCTCAGCCACCGGCAGGAGTTCAGACCGGGCTAACATGACAGGCCCTAGTGCACGTTACAACTTATTTCCAACCCAACGTGCTCCACCGGCCCCAGCCTGTCCTGGAGCGTGCCCGTCCCCCGGGCTGGCTGCAACTGGGAGGACACGCACTGGGCGTTGCGTTCGTCTCATGCTTTGCTTACAAGAGAAATACATCGCTGTTTACTCATGTCGGATTGCCTCGTTTTAGAAAGATACCAATAAATTACAAAACCCACAGCCAACATTTGGTCTTGCTCAAGCGTTTCAGCCTTGGAGGTAATTGGGGCCTTAGCTACGGAGAGGAATCCCCCTGAAATCCTGCTCCCCAGCTCAGGCCGACAAGCCGTGTGCACTGAGGATGCTGGTCCCAGCAGTTGGCTTTTCATTCGCACCCTCCCTTTCCTTCAGCGCTGCGCTGTGCTCCGACCAGACCGCAAAAACAACCTGTTGCTTCTTCCATGAAGCTCACTGAAGCTTCAGACAGGTCCTACAAGCGTTACCAAAGCACCCGACCCCCCATGTACTTACCTGAAATAATGCCAGTGTGGAAGTCCTGGAGATACCGGATCATTAGACAGCGTCAGGTCCTTTCCTGGCTGTATTCGATACCTCTTCTCGTCGCAAAACCTTAAGTGGAACTGTAATTTGTAGTGGCTTTCACCATCTTTGATAACACCTCAAGCCTGCGTCCCAGTTCTTTAAGAGCATAAAGAAAAAAGTGATGTATTGGACACCCAATAAAAGAGAATTTGTGCTATCCACAGTTAGTTTGAATTCTACTTAATTGTTTATTACTCTGAGGTCTCTGAAGGATAAAGAATATGGAATAAAATACTTCTACCACCTCAGCCTTTGTGTAAACGTTCACAACCGGTTAAACACCAGGGTCAGTAACTTTGAAATGATCTCACAATTTGATTTCATTATATTTTAATTGCAAATGATGTATTCCAGGGCTCACAGAGGGTGAGAAGCTGGGACTAAGGGAACACTAAACTCCTGCTTTTTTTTTTTATTTTTTTAATTCTCCAGCCAGATGTACTGCAGGCAGGTGCAACGCAAACTCCCAAATACCCTGCTAACGTAACGAAAGCCTGACCTAGAGGGACCGATCTGAACGGGCTTTTCAGCCTGCATGCTTATTCAATTCGGTCTGCGGAAACGCTGCCAACCGGGGGATGCGGTGCCAGAAGCGTGGTGGTTTTTTTAATGCAAAGTTGCAAAACCACAAAACTCATTTTTACTAGTGACCTTTTTACCACTAATTGTCGGGGTACTTTAAAAAACAAAGTGGGGGGAAAAAAAAAAAAAAGGAAGGAAAAAAAAAAAAAGAAGTTACTTTGGTCAGGACTGAAATGACATCCCAGAAACGCTCGTCCGGCAGCTGCTCCCTAACCCCGCGCTGTTTTCCCGGTGTTTGCATCCAAACTAGACTGGGTCCTGCTCGGATGAGTCAGATGGCTTTTTGGGTTGTTGTTTTATTTGTTTTTTTTTTTTTCTTCTTGCAAAGCAGCTTTTGATTGTGAAATAAATCACCGAAAATTAGCTGGAGTGTTGGAAAGAGGGAGCAAGGGGAAGGGGGTGGGGGTTCGGACGAGGAGAGGCTCCAGGGCCGTGTCTGCACCAAATGCTGCGTGAAGGTGGTTGGTTTTTTCCCCTGTAAGAACACACAGCTCTATTTTACTTCATTTCTACAGCTTTTTTCGACATGGCCTAGTCAGTAGTTACAGCTGGACTCGCTCCCCCTACGAGAGTTCAACCCAGTTTTGATCTCCCGTTGCCCAGGTTTTAATGCTGATTCGTTCCCTAATTTCATTAGAATTGGCCACGTGTGAGAGGTGTATTTGTGAGCAGAGCTTGACCTACTTTTTCCACCTCCTCTGCCGAGCGTTTTGCGAAGGCATTCAGCCGACGCTCGGCTGGGGGCAGCGGGACTCGCAGCCGGGCGACCTTTCAAGCCGGTCCAGTTCTGTGCTCCCAGTACACCTCCACAGAGAATCCCAACTGCAAGTGAAAGAAAGACCAGTCTACTTTAACGAGTCCCAGGAAATTAAAACAACTCCATGTCCTTGGGCTACTGTATTTGTAATTTTTGCCATGTTGCAGTTTCAGCTAAAACGGTGTAAAAGCTCTTCGTAAATCCTTTCCATGCACTGAAATACTTCTATACTCTGGAAATGCCTTAAAACGTAGACAGTATTTACAGAAAAATGCCTAGCAGGACGCTGAGGGGGAATGTCCCGTGCTAGCAGGTGCCTCACAGGGACAGTGTGCTGCTGCTTTGGCCAAAACCCCCCGAATTAAAGAACCGACCTGCCGTGCTCGATGGCCCCGTGGTGCTGCTGAACCCACCAAAGCCGCCCCTGGGCACGAGCGTGGGGCTGCTGGAAGTTACGGCACATCTCCCACCACGGTCACAGGGCCCAGATTGTCACGACGGGTTTCTGTTGCTGCTTTTGCAGACAGCAAATCGAGACATTTCCAGCCTAAAAGAGAAAGGAGGATTTGCAATAAAGCGTCTGATGACTAGCGGCTCGGGGATTGCGCTCAAGGATTCACCGTGTGAATCCATCCCCCGTGGGGAAGGAAATATCCCTTCTACCGAGGGGGTTTTTATTGCTGCTTCTGTTTGTTATTTTCAGCCTTTGTCTCCAAAAAATGTCCTAAGGTGATTTCCTCTCCTGCTCCAAAGCCACGTCTTCGCTAAGCCCCGCAACGGCTGCGGGACGCCTTGTTTGTAAACACGGGGCGAGGCCCTTCGCTCTGGTGTTTCCTTCTGTCAGCACATCCCAATTCTTTCTTTTTGCCTCCCTTCCCAGTATTTATAATTATCTCTGGAAAACATCCTTGGCTTCCAGCTTGTCCAGGCTGGTTTATAGCAGCGCTTAATATTCAAAACCAGCCCTGATGATTGGCTGCTGCCTGGGTCGGCCGATGGGCTGAGCCCAACACGCCGGGATGCGGAATCGTCACCGAGAGCGGGTGCTGGGCGGCAGGAGGGCAGGACCAGCCCCACGTGCGCTTGGCTAATTCCATCCCCATCCCACGGCGCTGCGTCTTGGTGCGCTCGCTTCTGGAAGCTCTCTGCTTTCCGAAACGTGATTCTAGCAGTAAACAGTTTACGGAGTTATTTACAGCTCAATTTGCCGAGCATCCTACCGGAACAATGAAGGAATGCTGCGGCGTGCGTTGTCTGTCGAGTGCGGTCAGCAGGAGAGACGACTTCTCCGAGATTTTGAACGCGTTTTGAACTCCTCTCCTTCCTCCACTCCGCAACCATCTGACCAGTTCCAGTGCAAGCCTTACACGCAGGAAAACTGAATGGAGAAAAGAACAGGAACCCAGAAATGCAAAGAAAAGCCAAAAATGGGTAACCTATCATTTTCAGGGTTTTTTTTCTTAATTATCCCAAAGGATCCACACTTGAGCTCTGCCAGCAGCCTGGGTAGACGGGCAATTTGTCAGGGGAAAAAAAGCGCCGTGCCACCGCTGCCATGATGCTCACGCCAGGCTCCTCATCCCGCACCAGCCTCTGGTTTTGCTTGGACTGGATTTTGAATTTCACTTTGATTACCTTCGAGGCTGAAATTTTTCGAGAAGCCCTCCAAAAAATCTTTGAAATTTTGCTCTCCTCTGAAGGCAGGGAAAGTTTCACCCTCAGTTTGAGTGAGTACAGAGACTAGAGAGCCCAAGGCGGTTTGGAAACCTGCGGCTGAGAAGGTCTCCCAGGATCTCCGTCACCGCACGGCTCTGCTCAGCACTTCCCGGACAACTCTCTTAAGCTGAGGCTTAATTCATTAATGCCCAGAGTGTGGAGCTCCCTAACGGAGACTTCTAGACAAGTGCAAATGGCCTCTGCCTTAACGAAATACCAGTGACACCAGAAGTACGGAGAAGTGGAGGTTGCTTTCCAGAGAACAGCTTTAAAGGTGAGTTCTCCGAAGCTGCAGCAGTACCACGGTCTCACGCGTGGCTTGGGGTTCCTCCAGGAGCTGGTTCCACCAAAGACACGGCAGTGACCCTGCACCCCGGGAAAAGGGACTACCACCCCCATCAAGACCTAAGGCACAGCGCTGCCTCTCCAAATCACGACCGAGGTTTCTCAGACGCAGGGAACAGACGTTCTCTAGATGGTGCCACGGGCACCCCAGATCTCGCGCCGGGGAGGGACGGCTGGGCTGGGTGAATTTGCAAAGACGGGTCTTTCGGGCAGGAGCAAAGCCTTCAGGCAGAGCGGTGCGGCCGCACTGTGCCGCGCCGCGCTCCGGGCACGACGCACAGCTCGAAGCTCAGCAAGGGCAGACGCGGGGCGCTGGCACGGCAGCTGAGGAGCAGCGACGGCAGCCAAACGTATGAGGTCATCAGGCACCCTGCAGCTGCGGCCGCCCGGGCTCTGCCGGCTTTCCTTGCCCTGGGAGGGGACGTGGTGGCTTTCAGCTTCTCCGCCTGCTGCACGCCGCTCAGAGCAGCGCAGGCGACTCGTGAACTCCGGTTCCCTCTCAAACCCATCTCGCCGCTCAATTCAGCAAAGCGCATTTAGCACAACGTACCGGTGGCACCATGAAACTCTGGCACCCGCGACGCGTGCGCAGCCCGACGCAGCCCATCCGGCTATTCCACACACGTTTGGCTCCCGGGACACTGTCGGAGCGGAGCGCTTGCTAGCACGCTGCTGGGTGAGCCCGCTGGCAAGGCAGAAGGCGGCAGAGACGCCGGCTCAGCTCCTCGGCTGGGTGAGGACGGTGCGTCGCTGACATTACAGGGGTTGCATCAGATTCTGCCAGCTGCAGATACCGCCCACAGCTGTTGTACGCGACCTCTCCTCCCTGCACCATCTGAATTTTCTGGGCTTTGAGACAGCGTGTACTTGTATAAACAAAACCAGATACAGGAGGAGAGGAACCTGCTTAAGATTTGAGATGACAATTCTGCCCTCAGTTACACTTTCTTGAACAAGAGCAGATTTGGTTAGTAACGAGATACAGACCTAATTCTGATTATTTTTACACCGGCAAAGCCAATGACTCTGGGAGAACGAGAAGTGCTTTACACTGGCACCGGTGCAACACCAACCGCCGCTGCTCTTCAGTGCCCTGGACATTTTCTCTGCAATAGGGTTTCAAACGCTTGCGAGAGCCGAAAACAAAGAAATGAAACACCAGCCTCGTGCAGACTTTAGAAATGAAAAATAAAATGTCCAGGAAATCCCTGCAAGGTTTTGGACTGAACAGGAAGATACATTACAGAACTTTTTCAACTTTTTTTTTTTCTTCAACTTCCAAGCAGCAGAACGCCAAAATGCTAACAGGCAGGGCAAATTGAGCAAAAATAAAATATTCTGTGGACTGGGTTAGAAATTAAGGCAGTGTTTATTTTTTTATGCTTTACACTTTGGCCAGCATTTATCCCGAATGAAGGCAGCAAATGTTATTAGATTTCATGGAATGTAAATAAACAGTTATTGGTAAATACATTTTGGTGGTCTGCTTGTTACACTGCATGTCAGGAAAACTATAGGGAACTGGCAGGAGTTCAGACGTCTTCAAGGAACACAGAAAACAGACATATTTTACTAATTATAGCTAACAAAAACACTCTGAGATTACAGTTAAATTACATTAAAACACAACTTGTTGGCAAGGGCTGCGAGCATAATGCTTTGCCCGTATCTTTCCGTATAAGGTTTCACCAGAACAGAGCAGCGACACGGGGAAACCCTGGCACAGACCAAACCGCGGCGGCCCCTCGCCCTGGTCCAGCCGGTCACTTTGGTTCGGCTACAGTTTCTGTAGGTCCAGAGGATTTTCTGAGAGAGCCAAGACCTGGGTTTGCCCGCGGCAGGTTCTGCAGACGGGGGACCTGACCTCTGCGCCGATGGGAAGGGAAGGGAAGGGAAGGGAGGCACAAAGAGGCACCTGCTAAACGCAAGGGGCGCGCGGTGCCGGGCAGGGAAGGGCAGTGGCAGCGGGAGGGGGAGGGCTGCACGGCTGCGGCTGCCAGCAGGAGCTGCTGGACCCAAAGCACCTCACCTGGATGGACGGAGACGCCCGCGGCCGAGCGCCGGGCTCGGGGCGGGTGCTGTGGCTGCAGCACGGCGATGCTCTGCTGTTCCTTCTCCTCCCGTCCTCTGGGTCTGCTCTGCGGCACGTCTACGGGACAAGGAGAGAAAGAAGTGACGGCTCCGGTCGGGACTCTCCGGCGGGGCACGACGCCACGTTTCGGCTGGGGAATACACAGGGACCTCCTGCAATCGATCGCGCAGCTAAAACCAGAAATACGCCTCGAGCCAAGCCCGGAGTGCCCGTACGGATTGCAGCTAACCCGCTCACCTCCTGAGGGAGGGGGTGTCCGACAGCCCCCCCCAACACGCGAGGTGCCCGGCCGTGTTTGTGGCAGGGCTGCGAAGGTCTCTGCTCGCCCCGGGGAGAATCTCTGGCCTCACACCCCCTCGGCACTCCTGCCCCACCACCAACGCAAACCATTTCTGCAAGAGCAGCCCCTTCTTAGCCACAGGAGGAAAACGAGCTCTTTCTGCAGAAATCGTTCTCTTTTGACGATGCCCTGCGTGTTCACGACAAACGAGCCGCAGCGAATGCTGTCCCCGCCACGCATCCGCAGTGAACGACCCGCTGCACGAAAATCGACTGCAGAGACGCTCGCGCTACGGTGAATTAGACGATAAACTATTATTGTTTTAAGTACAGTCTGCGTGAAGTAGCTCGATACAGCAAGATGCTCAGAAGCGGGACGTGTGGGCAGCACTCCGGGCACAGAGCACCCAGCTGCAACCTGGCAGTCTGCTCTCCCGTGGCGGCACATCGGGAGATGACGATATCGTTACTTTACAGAAAGTGCCCAAACTAGAACAATTTCCTTCCTTCTGCTGGTGGGATACGAACACCGAGAGGTCCCTGGCAGCGTGATGTGGTGGGGCCAGCAACACTGTGCCACGGCAATTATCCGTTTTAAACCCAGGTAAATTGGGGGGGGGGGATCATTTAATCTGACC